>JAJIBD010001291.1:0-155000 GCA_021461705.1 Cryptotis parvus | reverse complement strand
ACCTCCACTGGGCATAGAGAAGTGGGAATGCTGACTCTGAGCTCTTGATCCTTGCATTAACCCAGTGCAATCACTGTCACTGTATCACTGTCTTCCATTCATCATCAATTTGCTTGAGCGGCCACCAGTAACATCTCCATATGTCCTGTCTCATGCAAGTAGAGCCCAAGGGCACCTGTTTCTCCAGGAACATAAAGAGCCTCAAACCATTCCATCAGGTCATGGGAATGAGGTCCATAATTGTTACTGGTATTTGGCATATCAAATATGACACGGGTAGCTTGCCAGGCTCTGCCGTATGGGTAGCATACTCATCTCTAAGTCCAGCATTTATTGATGAACTGTGCTGGACGCAAGCAGACGCCAAGCCGGGCTGTGATATCCCAGTGCAATATTCATCTATATACCACCTTAGTCTGCCACTGTTGGATGACAGGGCTAGCCAGTTTGGGAGGTTTGCCGTTTATCCACTCACAGCATAATCTGTTTACATATTCTTAAGCCAGGGTTCATACTAAGGAGATCTCTCTTCTATGTAAACACTGATGGAGGGTGTGGCATTTACAGAAGTCACCTTGACTCTGAATGAGTGAGTAATTTCTGACTTATTATTATACATCTACTAAGACTTCTATGTTATCTAGATTGGGCACAGCTCCTCTTTATACTGACTGGACCCAGCATGGGACAGTTAGAATTTACCAGGAGGCTACCACCTTGGCTAGGTTGAGACTAGTTTAAGATTATAGAAAGGATCATACTAGTTTGCCCTCAAGCAGGCTAGTGTGACCCTTTCAGTATACAGAGAACAAGATATTCAGAATTACCCTGGTGCAGATAATAAAAAAGAAGGACCTTGTGGGTACCATCTAGATTACATGAAGCCCATGAAATTAAGATGTACTACCTTATATCAGCCCTCTCTCTCTCTCTCCAGTGTTTTACATAAGAGATAACCTCAGAAGAAGGGACTAGTCCTTTGTTCATACCTGTAGTAGGGTGTGGCACCACCCTTCTACACTCTTCTACTATCTAGAAGCTGTTTAGGGTTCTTTGTTGACAGGACCCTCCCTGAAGTTAGGATTACTTTTGTGTATATAAGGGGACTCCTTTCTGGTAGGATCTTCTTTGGTAGGGCTCCTCTCTCTGGTGGGATCCTCTTTGGTGGGACTCCTTTTTGGTAGAACTCTCTCTTTGGTGGAACTGTTTTCTGGTAAATTCTTTGATAGGACTTCTCTCTGGTGGAATCCTCTTTGGTAGGAGACTTGGACCCTCATGAATGGTCTAAGTTCTGACCAGAGCTAGAGGTTTTCCTTTATATTGGATTGTGGTGGTAGAGTTTTTGTACTATTAAAAGCCTTTTTGGAACTTCTCCGACTCGTGATTTTTTATCCATTCCCCTGCAACCTCAGAGGTAGAAGAGAGTTTCTGTCCTGATACTGTTGGGGACGCCAGCGGCTCCCCGATATGCCACAAAGGGTTCATTTGTGGTTGCAGTTGTTTACTCAAACATTTTGGAAAGCTGCATCCATACTCACTGATGACTAGTCAGGCCCCAAAAGAAATAGCTTTATTAAGATAAGGCTTTAAAAAAAAAACAATAATTCTAATAACAACTTAAAGAAGAGATGATAATAGATGGCAGGAAATAGAAGACTGGGTATTTTCTGTTCCAAGAGTCCAAGAGGACTGAACAGAGCAGAGTAAGAAACTCCATCCCTGCATGTAAAACACTCCAGGAGAATCACATGCATCGTGATGCTCTTCTAACATGTACATTTTCTGAGGCCAGATCGTGGACTTTTATTCTAGTCAAAGAGCTCTTGTCTTTTGGGCCTCAGGCATTCCTGAGGACAGAATTCAGGACAGAGTTAAAACTTAGGAGAGGGCTTAGGAATGAGTAGGAAGAGGTTTTTAGAATGGGGAGTGGGGTGTCTTTATGCAGATGTCTTATTCTATCCTGATATTCTCTTGGAAGAGTTGATAAAAGAAGACTCTCTAGTCATGACTTATATAACACTTAAAAGTGTAATTATTCTTATATAGAATATTTAAAACTATTAACATAGGACATATTAACATATTAACATAGGACTACTTATATTGGGTATTCTCAATAACTCTAACAAACTGAAAAGGCAATAGTTATTTTCCTGCAATAAGAGCTGGGATTATGGAAAATATGGTGGCAGTCACACAAGTAATATGCATCAAAAAGAGTATCCTATCTTTTGCTCTTGTTCCGGTACTATTTGCTTTCCTCCCCCCACAGAGAATGGCTGTTCAGAAGTCCCACAGTTCACACTACCATAGCAGAGATGCTGGCAAAAATGGGCATAAATTCAAATCAGCCTGTTTGCTCCTTTGGGGTGGTTTCTTCTTCTATTTCCCCACCAAAGAAGTATGTCTTTTGTTCTTGGTAACTTAAGTCAGCCTCCCCATCTGCTACTTTCCCCTCCCTCACCCAGCAGGAAATCAGGGTGATTATGGACCATCTCTTCGCTGAGGTGTTAAGGGTTTATATAGTGTGTGCCGATGGATGGCTAATGGACTCAGTTGGGTTGTTTCAATGAAAGTTTCCCACAATCTGATCTTAAAGTGGAAGCTCTGAGTGAAGCTTTTATCACTCTTTCACCAGGCTCATCAAGGACTTCCTTTTCCTCTCTGGAAAATGTATTTCATGCAGCAGGTTTCTAATCCAAGTGTTTCATCAATCAGCAGTCCAGAGTAGGATTGTGATTCTCCTGGAGTGTTTTACATGCAGGGATGGAGTTTCTTACTCTGCTCTGTTCAGTCCTCTTGGACTCTTGGAACAGAAAATACCCAGTCTTCTATTTCCTGCCATCTATTATCATCTCTTCTTTAAGTTGTTATTAGAATTATTGTTTTTTTTCAAAGCATTATCTTAATAAAGCTATCTCTTTGGGGGCTGTGCTTGACCTGTGGCTGGAAATGTTTCTTCTCATGGTTAATACAAAGTTTGAGTTCTCAGAAAAAGAAGAAAAATGGGGGTGTTTGACACATGACTTCTTCACCAGTGATTCCTCTGTTGTGAAGGGATGCTGAGGAAGAGGAAGAAGGAAAAAAAAGATGCTTTAGACTTCCAGCACTAGCAGAAATATTGGATGACAGGGAAGGGAAGTGAGATCTGGGATTTCGGCACGTTGCCCAGAAAGCTTTCTGAATGTTTGACAAACACAGGAGTTTGATGCTTTGCATCACACAGCTAAGGCTGAAAATGACAGTCACTAATATGGTTTGAGCTGACCCAAAAGTTCACTTCAGTATTTAATATCAAAGGTCATGAACTAGGCTGGAGTGAAAGGGAAGAGATTTGGGAGTCTATTTTTGTCGTTAGTTTTGTTTTTTAAACCTTTTTTGACGTGTGAGAAAAACCTCTCCCATTTCCTCAGGGAAATTATTTGACCGACATTTTCTTATGTTGTATTCAAAAGTGGGACTTTGTCGCCAAAATTCTGTGCTCGCCATGTCTGGACATGGATTAAAATTTGGGGGTGACTGTTTCCCATTCTCACATTTCAAATCTACTCGCAGCCTTTTTTGAGACAAACCTGTCCCAGCCACCATGACAGGGTATCGCAGCTGTCTGAGGAATTTTTTTTTCCCTGTTATCTTTCGTTTTTGAAGAAAAGAGTCGTTTCCGAGGCAGCCGTGACAGCTCTGTCATTTCCCTCACACCTCTGAATTTCTCTTTCTGTTGTCAGTCAGCAGACAGCAGTCTGGGGATTCTGATGGGCCTGAGTGATGTCCAAATACAAGAGACTGGAGAGAGGCCTGGAGCAGTGCATCGGAAGCAGCCATCTCCTCCCTTTATCCTGAGGAGGATTGTCAGGAGTTTACAAAGTTCCCTCATTCCAGGATCCTGAATCCCCACTGCTGTAGCCTGCCGGGGCAGAGCTGGGGCTTTTTTGAACATTTCTTCCCCAGAAACTCTGGTTCCCTGGCCTGTATTGAGTTCCTCTGGCAAATGTGTTATCCTGAGGAAGATATTTTTAATCTCTCTCTCTCCCCCCCTCTTCCTTTTTCCTTTCCCTCTCTCCTTTTCTCCTTCTCTCCTTTCCTTCCTAAAGGAATCATTCATAACAAGAATGAGAAGTTAGAGATTTTATATTCCCCCACCTCACATCAACAGCCTCTCCAGAGTCACACCTTTGTGACAATTGCTGAAATTACAGTGACACATCATAATCACTCACAGGCCAGAGATGACATCAGGCCTTGCTGTTGGTATTGGTCACTGTTTGGATTTGGACACGTTTAATGGCACATCTCTGTCATTGAGTAGCACATTCCTCTGTTTTGCCTGTCAGGCCCTCCAAACTGTCGAGGAATTAGTATTGTATTGGGAGGTAGCCCTTGTGGTATGAAACCATTATAGCAACAGTAGAAAAAGTTCCTCAGATTTTTGAGCACTTGCATGCCAAGGCCCTGTATTTTACCTACCTCCCTACCTCATTTCTTTCCTAACAGCCTTCTAGAGAGTAATGTTTTTATCTCATTTTTAAACATGCAGCTTTGGAGGTACAGAGTCAGTAAATAATTACAGTAAATTACCTGAGAAATGCAGTAAATAATTGACAAGGCTGGTTTGAAACTCAGGTCCATGTGGCACTGTTACCCCAAGACCATAAGCCAGATAAAGTACTCATATGCCACAAATGTCTTTTCCAGTACAATATGGGGACTACAGGGGACTTATCCTTTAAAGAATGTTGGCACATGGATTTAGAAGGTAACGAACTGCAACATCATGTGTGGATTTATCAGAGGTGTTGAGATATGGTACATAAAAGCTACCTGTGAGCCAGAAAGATAGTACACAAGTAGGGCAGTTGCTTTGCACACAGAAAAGGCGGGTTCAAATCCCTAACAACACATATGTTACCTCAAGCCCCACTAGAATTGAGTTCTGAACAAAGAACCAGAAATAATCATTGTGTACCACCAGTATAGAGCCCATAACAAATAAATGAGTGTCCCCAAACATACAGTCATGTCTGCTTGACATAGATCTCCTGAGGGCCTACCTAATTTACCTATTGGTTCTGAGTACCCTGCTGTTTGGGACAACCTAATGGTCATTTGATAACTTTTGGTAGAAGAAGAGATTTTTTTTAAAAAAACTTTTTTAAAGGGCTCAATTTTGTCTTTTCTTTTATCCATGGCATTCCATTGTCTCCAGTTTCTGCCTCTTAATTTATATCAAGCAGACATGGGGCAGAGTTGCTACTGGCTCTCACTGTGCCCAGCCGCTCATGAGGTGCCCGGAGGGATGGCAGGATCTAGCCCTGGCCCACCACCCCAGCAAAGCCTCACAACAAGCCAGACGACCCCATCGAGGGCCTCCATTTTCCACATCCGAGGAGAGCTTTTAAAATTAGAGACTGAAACGGGGAGGCTGAAACATCCAACTTCCTCCTTGACTAGAAAATTTCCACAGCCCGGCTAAAAGCCTATCACCAGCATGTAGCGGACGGTGCAGGCGCGATTCGATCATCTTTGCTGGATTTTGGGATGACTACAAGTTTATGCAATTCACAGGGTAGAGCTAGGAAGCTACTGAACTATTTCTTTGGCCCCTTTGGTTCCTTTGGTGGAAAGGGTGTTGTCTTACAGATGAGGAAACTGAATTGTAGAAGACTTAGGTGATGTGTTATAGTCAGACACATAGAGGACCAGTGCAGTGGAAATTAAAATAAAGTTCTGTTGGGGTTGTAGAGATAATACAGGGGCTGTGGTGCTACCTTGTAAGCAGCTAATCTAGGTTTAATCCAAGACACCATAAATTCCCTAGAGCACCACCAGGAGTAATTCCTGAGCACAGATCCAGAAATAAAGTCTGAGTATAGCCAGTGTGGACAAACTCCAAAAGAATAAAAGTACTAACAATAAAAACCAAGACAAAAATGAACTATTCTCTACTTTTGCTACTATCCTATTATGTTTTCCTAGGATTTAATAGCAGTAAAATATTGTGAGTGCTCAGTAAATAATAACTCATAATAATAGTAATTACAGTTTTATTATTAATATGAGGCACCATATAACTTCTAGTAGTAAAGAGTCCAAAAAGAGTTCATTTGAATATTTTACAGATAGTGAGGAAGAGAGATAATTAAATGGCAATAATCAAATATATACAAGCTATGGGGGAAGATCTAAATGATTCTATGGATGAAACCATCATTTCTCTAAATAAAATTTATGGGAACTTTTATTTCAAGGAAGATATTGTGCTAAACTTTAATAGTGTTAGCTCCCTCAATTCTGCACATTATATACCACTAGTTTTTATTTTATAGACACCGAGGACTGTAGGGGACAAGTGACATGTCCAATGTCAAGTAGCCAATAAAGGTTTGAGCTGAGATACAAAACCAGGACTGCTTTCTGAATTTGTCTCTTGAACACTTAGACACTGCCTCACTTGCCTAAGTGTCTCTAAGTTGATGGTTTCCAGGGACTTCCCTAGCTCATTCATGAGAGCTGGATAAAAGAGGACCCAACCAGGAAGGAGGTCATTGTTTTCCTCTCTACTTTCCCTTCAGCCCTATGTCCGTAGGTTTCTGTTTTGTTTTAAAAATTGGTAATTAATTGGATAAAAGCCATGGCTTATGACCTCATTCTTTGATTTTCTTGTGTTGTTGGAGTGGACAATGCTGAACTTTCCTCCATCACAGGTGTATCCAGATGATTCTCTTCATGGAATGCCAATGGCTCTGTCTTTCATGGCCAGATTAGGTGTGTTGTTTCTGTGACCTACCATAAAAAATCCTGTGTTCACATTCATTGAACCTTAGAGTCTCATGAATTTTCTATTGATTTTTGTTTCATCCATGTTCAATTGGTCTATTCCTCTTTAGAAATAGAGAACATAGCAATTCAGTGTTCTGCAAAAGTCTTATCCCAGGCTGATTGGTGAACAATACAGGCCTCTCCAAATGTAAATCACTGTTAGCTTCTTTCTTAGCTTTCCCCTTCACCCCCAGCCCCCATTCACCTTCATTCTATCACAATGTCTTATTATACCGAGTCCTGAAATATTTCCTGAATATTTTCCGCCACCCCAGACCAACCCACTATATGTCTTGTTGGTCCAACCATAGTCTTCTACTTCTCTTTTATCTTCTTGTCTCCCTTCAGTCTACATTGCACATGGGTGGCCTGAATAGACGCCTTAAATTGTCCATCAGATCATGCTGCACTCTTGTTTTGAATCCCTTCCTTATTTCCTGTTGAACACAGTATAAGATCCAAATCCCAAGCAGGGGTTGATATGATCTGGCCTTGCTGACCTTTCTCAGCTATCTGTGGGTCTATTCTAATCCTGGGAACTCTAGTCCTGCCAGCCTTATGTTGTCCTTAAAAGACAACACATTCTTTTTTGTTGTGTGTGTTGTGTGTGTGTTATCTTTAAAACTTTAACAAGTTATTCATTTTGTCTGGAACGCTCTTTGTGTTTATATTTATTTTTATTAAAAGTTCTGTGATCTACAGAGTTGTTCATTATCATTCCTTTCAGGCATTTAGTGTTCGAGCACCACCAGTATGACCTTCCTTCCACTCATGTCACCATTCATCCTCCCATCCACAACTTGCCCACTTGGGCACATAACAAATCCACTTTATATTACTTGTTCCAACAGAACTTGAAGAAATGGTAACTAGAATGGTCAGTAAATAAATCAGTAAGAGCCTATTGTCTGGGACATTCTTGGTTTATTTGGTTGGCCTTTATCATTCAGTCTTAGCTGAAATGTCACTTCCTCAGAGTGGCTCTCTTTGATAACTGTCACTGAAGTAGCACCTACTTCCAACTGCTACTCACTCCCTATACCATTACACTGTGCCTTTTCTTTAGAGCATCTTTTACTATCTGAAAAAGTGTTGTGTTCATTTGTTAACATGTGTATTGTCTTCTTGCCCCAGTGGAAGATCGGCTTCATGAAAGAGATCCTTTTTTAGCTATGTTTGAGTCTACATCAAAGCTCACAGAATGACTGGTCACAAATGCCAAGTAATAAATAATAACCAGCTAATTACATTAAAGGATCACTATCTTCCAGGCATTGTTCAGTTTTCACAATGACTCAAGGACACTGATATTCCAGTGGCTTCTATTTTATAGCTGAGGAAAGTCAGACAGGATTTATGTAATGGCCCAAAGTCACAGAGCTAGTAAGTAGCAGAGCCTGGGTTCAAAACCTGGTGGTAGTATTCCAGAGATTATGTTTTTAATCACTAAAGTACAGTGTCTCTCCAGTATACACTTAATAAATAGTTGTTGAATGAATTAATCAACAGAAGATGCCTGGTAGAGTTGGACAAGTGCAAGCATGGATTGCCATGGAAATGTTCTAGCACTAGACATTGTCAAATACATCCCAGAAAAGAGGGTGTGGGTGTATGTGTGGGCACTAAATGCCCCACCATCCAAAATGAGTTTTTGCTTACCACACAGCTGCTATTTATACTTTATTCTCGATAGAGCTGTCTGGTTCGATGGTTCTTTAAAAAAAAAAAATTTTAAGAAGAGAGAATTGTGGGAAATATTTTGTTTTCCCTGGGAGCTGGGCTATGTATTTACTTCAAGTTTTATTAAATGAGTTATAAATTTTCCCAGCAATTTACTCATAGCTCAAGAGGTTTAATTTGCATGTGTTGCCTTTACAATATGCTTTTCGTAATGTTGCAGATGCTTCTTCCCCAGCTTCAGTAAACAACAGGCACTCAGCCAGGTTTTTGACTGAACATGTGCCAGGCCATGGAAATACGAATTAACTCTGTGGTGGATGCATGCGCCATGGGTTCCACATGCCCTGTTCTGTCCAGGGCATCTGGGAATCTACATGGAATTCGTGAAGGGCAAGAAGCAAAGGTTTCCTGCATATTTCTTTTAGACATATTTTTTGAATATTTTTCCAGCTACAAAGTAAGTCAATAAATAAATCTTTATGGTTAGACATTAGGCATTGGTTCTGTTTAAAATATGCAGTTATGATAAAGACAAAAAGGGTTTGTTATGGCACTAGGTTGACCTCTAGGAAGACTAGAGTCCAACTTAGTTGTAGATTGAACTGATCTGGTTTAATTAATCTTTAGAGAGATCAGTGTTTTGGGAACTGGTCAAGAATCTATGCTGAGGAAAGTATTTGTGTTTTTGTTGTTGTATTGTTGTGTTGGAAAGTGTTGGAAAGAAGTCAGCTCCTCTGAGAGACCAATTTCTAAGATCCTTTTGGTTTTGGGGAGAGGGCATTAGAATTGAGAACTCACTCATTGGGGTCCACTGTTGTATTTGTGCTCTGGTTCTGTATGACCCTGGCTACGGCTCTGTGCCTCAATTGCCTCATTTGTATACATGAACTTCTAGTGGTTCCTATCATATAGGTTTGTTGGGAGGATTATGTAGAATGTTATCTACAAATCATTTGGAACCAAGTGGTTCATAAAGGAAGATAGATGGCAGTACTGTTGTCCCAGAACTTGTTTAGTTCTTTGATTACTTAGGGGACAGATTTTCTTGGGGAAGGTTTTTCTGGCTGTATTTTGATTTGGAAAGTGATGTCAGAATAAGAGATGAATTGTGTGTATAGTCATTAGAATGAGCTTCAGTTGCATGCAACAGAAAAGCTCATTTCTTTCTTATAAAGAAATATGGAGGTATGTAATACAGAGTTAGTGTGAGTTTCATGAGGTATCCTGGTTCTTTCTCTTTGGAATTCTGACATTCTTAGCATATTTTGTCCAGACTCAGGCTGATGACTTCTGCTTTTGTCATCATCATGTGTTCATTTAGAGAAATATAACAGGGGAAATAACAAAAAACAGTCTCATTCTCTTCTGAGGAAATTTCTTAGATTTTCACTTACCACGTCCTTTACATATAACTGGCCAGAACTTAGTCACAGAGCCACATATACCTGAAAAGGAAACAAATTTCTGCTTGGCTACCACATGTCGTGCGTGCTTACAGGTTATCCTATGAAGGAGGTGGTAGAGAATGGCTGGTAGAAACTACCAGCACACTGTAAGTTTTGGTCCATAGTTTTTGGCCCATGAGGTAAAATGAATCTTCAGGTGCCTAAAGCAATATTTCCCTTACATATATACCCCAAAATGATTTTTATTTAAATCTTCTAATATATAGCTGAGTATATTTATTAACTAGTGTCAAATCAAGTGTTTTGCAGATAATCATGTAATATGTAAGGTTTTTAAAATGAAAATGAATATTTTTAAAAGTTTAAGAATGCTTACAGATACCAGAAGGGGAGTATCTGTAATGATTGAGTATGAAACTTGGAACCAGATGGTCTGAATTGGATCTTCGGTGTGTCCTTTATAGGTCAACCGACCTTGGCATTTTCAATGTGTCTATAAAGTGGCAACCTCATAGAGTTATTGAAAGGTAAAAATGACTTAGTACTTTAAAAGCTCCTAGAATAGTGCTCAGCATGTCATAAGTTTTTATAAGTGTTTCTTGTTATAACTGTCACGGCTGTTAATGTTGCTATTATTATTATCACTGTCTTTGCTTTTATGACGCTCTTATTATTATGATTATTAATTATAAGAAATAACACTTGAATGGAACTGACATCAAGGGGTTATACACATGACTGATATTAGAGAAATTGGCTTAGGACGGTGAGGTTGGCTACTAAAAAGGGTTAATACTGACAGTTAATACTAGTTACTTATAGTTTAAAGTAGTTCCATATGTGATAATGACACTGCTTAGAGTTTATAAGTATTTGCATTACATATACATGATACTAAATATCATGGGTTTACTTTAAATATATAAATTTTAAGTCTTCCTACTCTATAACCTATGTGTTCTTTTCATTTTTTTGTTTTACTTATTTATTTTTTATTAATATTTTATTATACCACCGTGAGATATACAATTACAAAGATGTTCATATTTATGGGTTTCGGTCACACAGTGTTCCAGCACCCATCCCTCCACCAGTCCCCATTTCCCACCACCAATGTCCCCGATTCCCTCCCTACTCCTCTATGGGGAGCCTCCTCTATGGCTTATACTATATATATATGTATATATATATACTTATATCAGAGGTTAGGTAAGGCAGAGAAGGGAACAATATGCTATTAATTGTCAGGTATATGTTAAGGAAATTAACCAATGGCTTATATGAACAAGCTTCGATATTCTATTGATAGAAATCTCTGCCTTATCCCCCTTTAGTGTTCTCTAAGTTTTTGTGTTTGGAACCCATTCAATTATTCTCTTGCTCAGGATCTTCTGTTGCTTCTTCCATTTATTTCTATACACCTTATAGTTAGCCAGTGCATATGCTAGCCATATTGTAAGCCTTGCCTCCTGTCATTTTGACGTGTCTACCACCTATGGTCATGTAGGTTATAGTAGATGATAACTTCTAGTTTAATGAGAAAATCTATGAATCATGGTACCAATGGATTAATTAACATGCTATTGCTTGTTGGTAAGTCATTTTTTAGTAGACGGGGGGATTTCAGGCTGGAAAAAGTTCATTAGCATGTCAGGACCGATACTACAGCAGGGAGGATGTCAGCCTTGTACATCCCAGATTCAATTCTTGGCATCCCATGTGGTCCAACAAGCACTGCCAGGAGTAATTTCTGAGTGCAGAGCCAGGAGTAACCTCTGCACATAACTGAGTGTGACTCAAAAAGAAATATAAAGTAGACTTGTAGGCCTGTCCTGCATCTAATAGGGGTGGAAAGGCGATGAATCTTGTCATTTCTATTGGGTCATACTGTAAGGATTGTAAATTCTCTAATCATGGATCCCTGAAGTTGGAACAATAAGATGGTGGCAAAATGGGACCAAGTACACTGTTATGTGATAGTTAAGAACCTGAGCTCCATTACTCCCTTTCAGTTCCCAGCCCATTGCCTGGCATGAGATGAGCAATCATTTAATTGTGTGGAATTTATGAATCACATAACAGAGGCATTTCATATTTTAAGGGAACAAAAGACTTCTTTCTTTTTTTAATATTTTATTATACCACTGTTAGATATAAAATTACAAGATGTTCATGTTTGAATTTTGGTTCTACAATGTTCCAACATCCAGCCCTCCACCCCTGCCCATCTCCCATCACCAATGTCCCCACCTCCCTTCCCTTCCCCCAACCTGCCTCCATGGCAGGTTCTTTAACTCCTTTCTCTCTTTTTTTCTCTCCTTCTCACTTCCCTTTCTTACACATTGTAGATTGTAATATATTCTAGAACATGATTGGTTCCACTAGTTTGATGGACCAGGTCCAGACCACAAAAATGGTGGCTATTATAGTGAACAAGTCTCATATGGCTGCTTCCGAGTCCATACAGAGGTGATGGGCCCACTCCCAAAACCCATCTTGCCTCCCTGGAGCCTCATGGTCAGCTGAGCTAGGGGAGAGCCAGATGGCATCTCTCCCCCCTGAGTGTCTGGGTCTCTGCATCATGGCTGAGAGCCCTGAAGCAGTTCATGGGCGGGGCCACCAGGCTTCTGGGGCAGGTCAGAGAGGGGAATGAGGATCCCAGCTCCATCTCCAGGAACACCCTGTGACTTCCGCCTCTTAGAGCCGCCTACCTGGACTCAAACTCGGCTGCTCTGAGGTGGTCTTGAAATCAGCATCTCTCTTGTGTGGGTTCTGATGAGCTGTGAGGTTCATACCGTGAAAATGGTGACTATTATGGTAAGAGAGTCTCATCCAGCGGCTTCTGAGGCCCTACAGAGGTGATGGGCCAACACCCAAAACCCATCTTGCCTCCTGGGAGCCTCATGGTCAGATGAGCTAGATGAGAGCCGGATGGCAGCTCTCTCCCATGCATCTGAGTCTCTGCTTCATGGCGAGAGCCCCGAGGCAATTTGTGGGCATGGCCACCAGGCCTCTGGGATGATCAGAGAGGGAAGGGATACCCCAGCTCCATCTCCAGAAATGCCCGGTGACTTCCGCCTCTGAGAACCGCCTACGTGGGCTCAAACTCAGCTGCTCTGAGCTGGAAAAGACTTCTTTCTTAAGGAATTGACAATGAATTACTGTGGCTAAGGATTGGTTAGCCTTCTGAACTTGATAGATTTTTGTTGTTGGTGTTTGGGCTATAATGGTGTGTCACATGCATTTCTGGCTAAGTGTGACCTAACATGAGAAGTATGATGCTGGGATCAGGAGGCATTCATCTTTCTCTCTCTCCTCTGTCTTTGGAGCTGGAGGCTCAATGTGTTACTCTTGTGATGTCATAAAACAACTGATGTCTTAGTACACCCTGCAAGATTTTCTGTTTTGCTCTTCCTAAAACTTGTGCCTTATGATCCATTGAATTTCACTTTTCTATTTTTCTAACATTTCTCATTTTCTGCCTCTTTTTTATTCTCTCTCTCTCAGACCATTGAGAGATGGAATAAATGTTGCCTTGCAACCAGACTTAAATTAGTCAATACTATTATTAATATTAACTTGTTGGGAAAATATAAGCAATGAAATTCATAGCTTACTCTGATATTTAAACACATACTATTCTATGTAATGTATTAATTATGAATATATACATTCCCAGGCATATATAGAACTATTTTCATGAGTTAGAAACCCAACTTAGTGTTCTAATTATAAACATCAAAATTTTGCATCTGTGGGTACTTAAAAGTGTTGGCAAGTTCTAAAGTTGCAAGTTATAAATTATTTATTGAAGAGTTTTACTTTTAGGTTCCTAATTTTATGATTATTTTATTTTCACTTTAGTGAAGAATAGGTTCTGGTCTCACCAGGCCTTTTGTGTTATTTTTCTGTAGTCATTGAAGATCATTAATCTGATGAACATAAAATACAGTTTCTGGATAGAACCATTTGTTCATCTAAAATTTGTTGAAATTTTATATATGTATATGTATAAGTATATATACATACATATGATATTATACAACATATTGGAGAATCATTGTGATCAGACATAGTTATTAATTTTTCAGCAAAAAATCCTTTTGCCTTCATCAGCTAAATAATACATAAAAAAATTTCAGGGGCCGGAGCGATAGTCCAGCAGGTAGGGTGTTTGCCTTGCATGCGGCTGGCCCATGCCGGCCTGGGCTCGATCCCCGGCATCCCATATGGTCCCCGAGCACCGCCAGGAGTAATTCCTGAGTTCAGAGCCAGGAGTAACCCCTGAGCATTGCTGGGTGTGACCCAAAAAGCAAAAAAAAAAAAAAAAATTCAGCTCTTCAGATCTTATAGTTACTCCTCTACTAGAATGGTTTCTTTGGGATTGATTCAATAATATTATTTGCAGACATTTCATATTTTAGGAAGTACTAGATGGTAAAAAATATTACTAGTTCCTCTGTTACATGTATTGGAATATGGTCAGTGTTTCGGTAAAGTTTGAAAAGCATTGACAAACAAAATCATCCATACATCTGTGCTCTCCCTTCTTTTTTCTTACTTTTTTTTTTTTGGTATGGAAAACCTGCTAAATACCCTTAAATACATAGGACTCTTATGCTAGTCAAAGTCACCCAATAGCATTATTGAAGACTATGAATAAGACGTCTGTGTAGTAAACCAGAATTGCATCAGAATTCAGAATTAGAAGGGAATCAGAATTGATTATAGTATTCGTGATAACAGGATGAATGAGTTTTATTTTTTCCTTACTTATTATGGGTGATTTCCCTATAATTTCAATCACATTGACCATCCTAGGAACAGCTAAAATACTTTGGAGTGACTCCTTCACTCTAGGTTATTCTGCTTAGAATAAGCCTCCACTTGGGTTATTCGATCAGCTGAACTCACAGATTTCTTGTATGTTTGGCAGAACCTTTGCCAGTTTTTTTAATTTCCTTTTAAATGTGTAATTTTTCTATCTTCTCTAAAAATGAAGTGACAATTCTAGTTCTATTAGGTGCTATCCCTTCCCTCTACCCCACACTCCCTCCATCCTTGCTGGACTCCAAATCTGGGGATAATCAGGATTACACTGACACATGGTTAGCACCTGGGATTAAGTTCAGGATCTCAGACTGGAATTCCTAACAGGACCATCAGGATTGGGATGCCTCCATGTGTGTAGTGAGTACTGGAGTTATAATTGACTTGCCTGGCTAGAATTTTAAATCATTGTGTCATATTTCGGGTTTCCTAATTCTCCAATAGAAGTTGGGAGATTTGGGATCCAGGAAGATATAAACTGACTGGTATGGGTTTAGTGAATTAGTGGTGATTTTTATGATGATGATATTAATTATCTGTTGATAATTAATGATATTAATGATCATTGATAATGATGATATTAATTATCTATATTACAGACTTAACACTGGGCTAAACAGTTTATAGATATTTTCTTATAACGACCATGTTAAACTGTATGACTGAAACCCAAATATGAACATCTTATGAACATCCTTGTAACTGTATATCTCACGGTGGTATAATAAAATATAAAAAAGCAACCAAGTTAAGCAGGGGGTACAACTCCCCTCTTCATAGAAGATATATTAACAAACAGCATACTTGAACTTGAATCCTGGATTGTCTAGGTTTCCTATGAGCCATTTCCTTTGCTGACCAAGCAATTGGCTCATAAAGCAGACTCTGTGACATGTACCTGAGCTTGGATTTTCCTAGTGTTTCATTTCATGTCTTTTGTATGAATTATGAATATGTGGAGGACAGTGGCGATTCCTCGAGCCTGTGATGTATAAAGAATGAACCCTGAGTGGTGTGTAATACAATTCGAAATTGCTTTCTCTTTGTCTTTTGGGTAATCATTATGTTTTCTCCTCTTTTTGTCTTGTTTTCACCTCTTCTGCCATATTCAAACATATTGAAATAGAAATGCTATCTGCAAATTGTGCTGATAGCAACTTTATAGAAAAATAGTTGGATACTATACTATACTCATTTAGGATGTTTCCTCTTAAACATCCTAAATTTTTTTGTCCTGGTAAAATACAAAGACAGTAAGACACACAAGAGTTCCAGAGCTTAATTACTGAACTGCTGGGCATCTTATGAAACATTTTCAACCTTGATTTCTTGATGGAAAGTGGGCAAGATCATGGTCTGTTTCAGAACTTGTGGGTATGAGAATCAAAAAGATACTATATGTGAGGTATAGTATCTTACCTCACATATACCTGGTGAGATACAGCCACTTAATGCTTAATGGAACTCTACTATGTTTATGTTTTATATTGGGGAGGTTGGAGGAGACTCTCCCAAGTATGTTCTGGCAGTCCAGGGGTCCCTCTAAGTGGATCTCAGCCAACTGAGCCAATGGTAGGGCCTGAGGATGAAGCTCAAGCTCTGAGGTCCTGAGGATTGCCTGTTTTACCTTGGTGATGCTCAGAGGCCTCCAGGTTTAGACCTGGTGATGTTCTGGGAGTTCATATGTTATCAGGGTCAAAACAGGGCCAGTGTCTCTTTACCCCTGTATTATTTTTTCAATTTATTTGGGGGTCATACCGGCAATACTCAGGGGGTTGCTCCAGGCTCTTTGCTCAGGAATTACTCCTGGCAGTGCTCAGAGGACCATATGGGATGACAAGGATTGAACCTGGGTCAGCTGAATGCAAGGCAAACGCCCTACCTGCTGTGCTATCACTCAGGCCCCCAATCCCTGTACTACCTTTACAGACCTTATATTGTTATTCAGTATTTCACTTCTGAATTCTCATGAAAAATTATGGGAATAGACTATTACATCAAAAATTCTATTGGGCAGGGCAGCTAATAACTATTGTAGGACAGAAGTTGGGAGATTTGGGGTAGAAGATATACTTCCTTTTAAGGTTTATGAATTTTTTTCTTATAATTTCAGTTGGGTAGCTGGAACACAGGTTTGGAAGCAAGGTGTACTTATCTAGTACATGGCTTATTCCTACAGTGGACTGTGAATTAGCTTATCACATTCTCCAATATGGCAGAGAAGAAGAATATTGCCACTGGGTGCAGTTCCCTTAAAACTATTTGTTGATGAGAAGTATTTCTTGCTCATACCTTACCCATTTCAGCAGCTTTCCAGCTTTTACTTATAGTAGGGCTATTCAATGATCGCCATAGGCACAAGCTATGTTTGTGTATATGCACATATTGTGTTGCATTTATTGTATGTATATTACATATGATATGCTGCATATATAGATGTGCTCAAAGCATTTTCCATAAGCTTTTTCTTATCATTACATGTTTGTTTTCATTCAGAGAGCAGGCCAGTCCTAGCTGCCTCAGCGGAGCAAGCTGAACCTTGCTGAGCACTGAGTGTGCGTCATGGGGTCAGTGGAAATGTCACTGTGTGGGCGTAGTTAAAGAAAGGATTTAGTTGGGTTCTTGCTGAGCTCATCACCTTGCAGTAAGAGAACAGTCAAGGCAGGATCTGTGACTGGATAAGTGCTTATAGCCAGCACTGCTGGGGTGGTCACCTGTCTTTTATAAGGATCTGTGTCCCCTGCCCACTCCAGGTGTGAGGTCCAGGCCAGTGTAAAGCTGAGAAAAGGACAAGAGCACTGACCTTGGTAGAGTTTTCCTGGCAGTGATCTGGTATTTAGAAGAGGAAGAAAGGGTTAAAGTCACAGATCCATCAAATTCTCCACTGAGTGTGCTCCCAACAGTGTTTGGTAAGGCCTGCCAGGCCTACTGAGAAAAGCAGCCATTTGGCTGGTCATGGTTTAAAGGTACTGAATTTGACTGCAGATCCCAGAGGCAGGAAGGACATTTCCGTCATGCTGTCAAAGCAGGAGCACACTGGATTTGCTTGCTTTGACTGTGCCCTGTTGAGGGGATCAAGTGAATATACTAGCTCTGTCTAAGGAAACTGGATCTCTGAAGCTAGGCAAAGGACTGCCATGTGTGTCCGCAGAATCCTTCCTGCAGGCGTCGTGCTGAAGGCAAAAGCTCTTGTCAGCTCATGGGAAGCATTTTGCATCAGGAAACAACTGTCAGGTACTGCTGCATTTAGACTGCTTTCAACCCCAGATTTGAACTCATTGAGGACATGTACTTTTCTTCATTGCCCACCCAAACCTCATTCTCAATGGATCTCAGCATAGAAGAGAATATTTAAGCTTTTGGCTCTAAACTTGAGACAGTTTCAGTAATGTCATAGTGCGGATATAGAAGCATTCTTCAGGCCACTTGTGAGTCCAAGTGAAAACTCTGTCTAATTATGACAGCTTTGTAGTAGAGTTTGAAGTTGGGGAAGTGTTGCCTCCCATTTTTGTTTTTCCCAAGGATTGCTTTAGCTATTAGTGGGGGTTTATCATTCCATAGAAATTTCATAAGTGTTTGATCAATTTCTTTGAAGAATGTCATGATTCTTATAGGGATCCTTATAGAGATCTTATATATTATAAGATCAATATATTCAATGATCCTTATAGGGATCACATTGAATCTGTATAAAGCTCTGGGGAGTACTACCATTTTGATAATGTTATTTCTCCCAATCCATGAGCAGAGAATGTAACTCCATTTACTCAGGTCCTCTTATTTCTTGATGTATTTTTCTTTTTAGATATCCTTTACATTCTTAGTAAAACTAATTCCTAGATATTTGATTTTCGGTGGTGCAATTGTGAATGGGATCATTTCCTGAATATCCTTTTCTTTTTTGTTATTTACATATAGGAAAGCCATTGACTTTTGGGTGTTGATTTTGTACAATGCCACTCTACTATAAGAATCTATTGTTTATAGGAGCATTTTGGTAGCAAGTTTAGGGTTCTTTTGGTATAATATCATATAATCTGCAAATAATGACAGCTTGTCTTTTTCCCATTCTGGATGCTCTTAATGTCCTTTTCTTCCCTGATTGCTATGGCAAATACTTCATGTACTATATTGAATAGAGGTGGTGAGAGTGTGTAGCCTTGTCTAGTCCCCAATCTTAGGGAAAGGCTTTCAGTTATTTCCCATTGAGAATGATGCTCGTTGTGGGTTTTAATATATGGCTTTGATTATATTGAGGAAGGTTCCTTTAATTCCCATTTTGTAGAGAGTTTTTATCATAAATGGGTGTTGAATCATGTCAAATACTTTCTCTGCATCTATTGATATGATCATATGTTTTTATTTTTTCTCTTATTGATATGATGTATTATGTTGATTGACTTGCTTATGTTGAACCATCCTTGCATTCCCAGGATGAATCCTACTTGTTCAGGGTGTATAATCTTTTTGATGACTCTTTCGGCATGGTATTAGTGTAGAGACAGACCTGTAGATGTATGATCTGAATATTCTGAACACACTGTCAAATATACGATCACTTAATCTTTGACAAAAAATCAAAAAATATTAAGTGGAGCAAAGAAAGCCTCTTCAACAAATGGTGCTGGGAAAACTGGGCAGCTACATGTAAAAAAATGAACTTAGACCTCTTTCTGATGCCATGCACAAAAGTCAGAATGGATCTGACTTTTGTGATCAATCAAAAATGGATTAAAAATCTTTAATCCAATCAAAATGGATTAAAGATTTCAACATCAGACATGACTCTATAAGATACATTGAAGAAAACATAGGAAAAACACTGTACAACATCGAAGCTAAAGGCATCTTCAAAAATGAAGTACCACTGACAAAGCAAATAAAAGCTAAGATAAACAAAAGGGATTATATAAAACTGAAAAGCTTCTGCACCTCAAAAGAAATGGTGACCAAGATACAGAGACAGCCCATAGACTGGGAAAGAATATTCACCCAAAGACATCTGATAAGGGGTTAATATCCATGATATATCAGGCACTGGTAGAACTTTACAAGAAGAAAACAGCCAACATCATCAAAAAATGGGGAGAAGAAATTAACAGAAACTTCCAAAAAGACATTTGAATGGCCAAAAGCATATGAAAAAGTGGTCTTCATCACTAATCATCAGGTAGATGCAAATGAAAACAACAATGAGGTATCATCTCACACCACAAAGACTGGCTGACGTCCAAAATAACAAGAACAACAAGTTCTGGCATGGATGCAGGGAAAAAGGAACTCTCATCCACTGATGGTGGGAGTGCTGACTGGTATACCCTTTTGGAAAACTATATGGACATTCCTCCAGAAACTAGATATTGAGCTCCAATTTTACCCAGCAATACCACTCCTGGGAATATACTCTGGAGACCCAAAACACACAGCAGAAACACTATCTGCACTTCTATATTCATCACAGCTCTATTCATGATAGCCAGAATCTGGAAACAACCTAAATTCCTGAGAACAGAAGACTGGCTAAAGAAACTGTGGTACATCTACACAATGGAATACTATGCAACTGTCAGAAAAGACAAAGTTATGAAATTTACTGCAAATGGATGAATATGGAGATTATTATCCTGAGTGAAATTAGTCAGAAGGAAAAGATCAGTTATGGAATGACTGCATTCATTAATGGGATATAAATATATACTATTGTTCTACAATTGTGGGAAATGGTAATGCCAGACTAAAACTCAGCATTGAATATTCACAAAGAGACTTGCATTATAAATCCTAAGTGTCTGTAGGGCAAGCCACAATATGTAGAGAGAGAGAGAGAGAGAGAGAGGGAGAAAAGGAAAAGTACCTGCTATAAAGGCAGGCTGGGAGAGTGGGAGGGAATGTGGAGACATTGGTGGTGAGAAATGGGCACTGGTGGAGGGATCAGTGTTAGAAAACTGTATGACTGAAACCCAGCCACGAACATCTTTGTAATTGTATATCTCATGGTGGTATAATAAAAAAATTAAACAAATACAAGAAAACTTTGTCTGTAAGCACTTCTCTGTGGTTCTACCCTTTCCCTCCTCAAGTGTGGGAGAGTTCTGGTGTTGGAGTTTGGATAAGATGTGGCATATTGTAGGGGACAAGATTATTATGGTTGGCACAACTATTTTTGCATTTTTTTCTTGCTTTAAGGGAGGATTTGGAGGAAGAATGGAAAACAGGAAAGAAAGTGAGTAGGCAAAGTAAGAAGGGGTTCTTTTAAGTAGAGAGAAAAAAATGAGTGTTAAAAATAGCAATCATGACATCCGTCATATTTTATTAATCAATTTCAGCTCAGAGTAACATAAAAGGAAAATTCATTAGCTCATGTGTCTTTGTGCAGGGAAGGGGGACACAACACAGAGGGGGCTAGGATCTTCTTGCCTCCTCCTCAGGGCACTGCTTTCCTTCTATGGGATTTTCCCATTAAGAAGGCAGAACCGCTGCTGGCTGACCCCACAGGCTTTCCACTTCATTAAACTTTTGAGCAACTTTAGTAGGAAGAGAGAGATTCCTTTGTACTGACTCTTCTACAAAGCCCCAGATTGGGCCTTTCCAGATCTGCCTGAGTATCTTCCCTCTCCAAACCAATTTTGGTATCTATGGTTAGCCAGAACAGACGGTAAGCATTTCTAGAGCTTGGGGCTAAGTCAGTCTTCAGGACACAGGGATTGGGTGAATGGGTGGAGGGCATTCTCTGAAACCGACAGGGTTCTCTTATCAGAAGAAATGTGTGTGTGTGTGTGTGTGTGTGTGTTGTTGGGAGGCAAAGACTGGTCAAAGAAAGATGTGATTGATTGAGATGAAAGGGACTATGAGAAGTTATTGACATAAGGGTAGAGAGAAGGTGGAAAACCAAATCCTTCTGTTGCTTTGTGTGTATAGAAGCTGAATGACAGAGTGTACACAGCAGGAAGGCCCTTGTATCAGATGTGTGTTGTGCACATTTCTAGACAGCATTAAATTTTTTTGTTAGATTATGGTGAGATACATAGATATCTACCAAGGTTGGGTTTCTGTTACATAATGTTCCAACACTGTCCCTTAACCAGTGTACATTTCCCACTACTAATGTCCCCAGTTTTCCTCCTGCCTCTTCCCCTGAACCAACCTGTAGGCTACCTCTATTGTTGCAGCAGATTGGGGAGCAGAGTGCCAGGTCACATTAAATCTCCGCCCCTGGAACAAGTAGCCAATCAGGATGTATAGTGGGATGGCCAGGGGTGGGTTTTGGCTACAGATAAAAAGCCCCTAGCACCAGCCCACGCCCACTGGCTCTCCTCCATTTTTTCAGAACAAGAACTCTCTGGACTCCTGCTTTCTCTCTCTGTCCAGGGGACCTCTGGTCAAGTAGCGCTGCATGCGCCACATCAGGGCTTAGTACAAGCAGGAATCTTAGGGCCAGATGGAAGCAAAAAGCCAGACAGGGCTTGGACTCTCAGGACAGGATAAAGTGCTGAATCGGGGACTCTCACCTACATGTACAGGAACATGGCAGGAGAATAGAAAATCTGGGACTAGACAGCAGGAGCTGTGGGGGGTGTAGCTGGCAGGCTCAGCAATGGTATGAACTTAGGGATCTGGCACATGTGAACATCCGTGGTCATCTTCAGGAAAGAATACACGGGGTAGAGAGCAGTGCAGGAACAGGACCGGGAGGTGAGTGGACTGTATGGGACAGGACAGGGAAGATGTTCACAGGTGATGGAGAGGCCTATACATCTGGGGGAGGCACCTGGAACCATCTGCCTTTTCTGTACATTAAACTGACTTTCAATTTCTGAGTTTTGTATGCAAATCTTTATACAATTCTCAAGAAATTCTCAAGAACCCACCAGCACAGGAAAATTACTTTTACTTTAACACTATTATAGACACTTCTCTCTGTCCTCCCTCCCTCCCTCCCTCCTCTCCTCCCTTCTCTCTCCTCTACCTCTCTCTCCCTCTCTCTGCTCACCCTTTTGGCAATATGGTTTGCAATACAGATACTGAAAAGGTTATGTATATCCTTTATCTATTTCCAGCATTCAATTTTTGTTTAGAATGATAATTTCTAACTATTATTTTCATACTTGTCCCTTCTCTATCCTAACTGCCCTCAGATAGTTGAAACATCCTAACTGCTTTTGCCCCACACACACTTGTGGCAAGCTTCCAACCAACCATTGAGCAGTCCTCTTGGCCCCTGTTTTCCTGACCTTGGATATTAGTCTCCTATAATTTGTTTTATTTTTTTGTATCCCACAAATGCAATCATTCTCTATCTGTCCTCCTCTGACTCACTCCACTCAGAACAATATGATCCATGTCCCATCCATTTAGGGAATTCATTACTTTATTTTTCCTAACAGCTGCATAGTATTCCATTGTATAATGTACTATAATTTCTTTATCCAGTCATCTGTTCTTGGGAACTTAGGTCGTTTCCAGATTCTGACTATTGTGAATAGTGCTGCAATGAACAGAGAAGTGCAGATGGTGTTTCTGCTGTGTGTTTTGGGATCCCCAGGGTATGTTCCCAGAAGTGGTATGCTAGTCAACTGGGAGTTCATGTTCTAGTTTTTTGAGGAATGTCCATATTGTTTTCCAAAAAAGACTGGACCAAAAAAAACGGTCAAGACAGCATTGCACTTTCACAGTATTCTTTTATTTTATAGGCCATGGAAGTAAATAATGGAATTTTTTGGACACATTAGTCCTAATAATTTCTGTAGTGGGTTATCTTGGAGGGAACTCAATCACCCAGATAGATACCCATAGAACTCAAGCCCAGATAGTTCTTCACTAAAGGAGCCTGTGCTGTGCATTATAGGCCATTTAACAGTATCACTGGCTTCTAATGAGAAATGCTGTCTCCCAAGTGTTCACAACCTGTATCTATCTCCGGGTATTGTGAAATTTAAAACAATAAATTTACAGAGGCGTAGATTGCTGGGTGAACAGAAAGAATAGAGGGGAAAGAAGTAAAACCACAGGGAAAATGTATAAAAGTGCTCTGTTTAGAATCCTAATTAAGCTTAGCTGAGTTCCACCAAGAGGAATTAAGCACCCTACATCATCAGTGTTTCTACTTCCAAGCATTTGCAGATGGCTTTGTGTGTGCAAATCAATGAAAACCCCAGATCTCTGTGGATGATGGGTAAAAGAATGAGCTTGGATTATATTGCATACAGTATTGCTCACTTCTTGCAGAAGCAGCCAGAGTCCAGGAAGTGAGCCTTATACAGCTCAGGCCATGACAAATGCCAAGTTGCCAGAAATCAAAAATGAAATGCTGAGTCATAATTTTCTTCATTCAGGAATTAGTGTGTGCTTTAGAGACATTGAACTATAGTGCGGCATGGAGCTAGTGAATGAGCAAGGTTCATTCAGCATTAGCATCGGTGAGGATTGCCTGATACTTTCATTAATTGGATTCAGGTTATATGTGTTTCATTTAGAAGCAGCTGCGATCACTAATGGAATGACCTCTGCGTCATTTTCTGCTCTGAACTGGGAGGTGAGATGGCCCCTCTTATTAGGTTGTGTTTGCCATTTGTGCTGACACCAAACGGTGATAAAGTGGTCTGTGGCCTTCAACTAAGCTCTCTTTTTTTAATAAAGAAAATTTGTTTTCATATTTAATAAAGAGACAGGTCCCAGACTGGAAAAGCATTGGGCTTCTTTGGCTTCACTGATAGCAGCCAAGAGCTGGGACTAGAAAAGTCAGATTTCTAGTTTCCAAGTCCCTGCTCTTCTCTTTCAAATGGCTCTTTACAACCACACAGCAGACATGGGCGGAGGGACATGTGAACCTGCTCCTTAATCCCCTTTTGACATGACTTTTCTTCCCCACTTGTGCCTCTCTCTGTTCCTCTCTAATATAACAACCCTCTCAGCTCAGCTGCTTAGAACAGACGAAAAAGACACCTCCAGAACTTTCACTTAACCTCTTTGATCCCAATCAAGATTCACACTGGATCAGAACAGAATCTTGTAATAGCAAAAATCATAAATTGATTGTAGTGGGTGTTCTTTGTGTTGTTATTCTTAGTTTGGCACAATAGAGTGCTCTGTTAAAACATTAAGTTCGACCCTCCTCTTGGATAAAATCCTCCTCTAGACTGAAGCATTAAAACCCAATACATCAAGATCCTCCATGAGCTGTATTACAGATTCACCACCAGGATCTCACCATTCTACAAGGAAGTGATCATTGATGTCAAAAGAGGGGTTTGGCAGGGTGATGCCATTTCTCCGAAACTCTTCAGCGCCACCCTCAAGAACCTCATGCAACAATTAGAATGGGAAGAATGGGAGTGAAGATAGACAGTCGGCAACTACACCATCTCTGCTTCACTGATAATATCGTTCTAATAACACCAAACATTAGCCAAGTGGCACAAATACTGGCTGACTTCGACCATGAATGTGGAAAGGTAGGTCTACAGCTGAATCTCAGCAAAGCAATGTTCATGAAAAGCGAGCTAGTTCTATATGCTCCATTCACTCTCAACAGAACAAACATCTCTGAATACAGCAGTTATGTGTACCTAGGTCGAGAAGTCAACATGATGAATGACCTAAAACCTGAGCTGCACAGGAGGAAGAGAGTGGCATGGAACGTCTTCAAGAGCATTGAAGAAATAGCTAAAACGACAAAGAACTTCCAGCTCTGGGCACATCTCTTCGACTCCACCGTTCTCCCTGCATTAACATACGCCTCAGAGACCTGGGCCCTATGAAAGCAGGATGGGAATGCTATTCTGGTCTCCCAAAGAGGAATCAAAAGAGCTATGCTTGGAATATCATGCCTTACTCAAGTGAGAGAAGGAATTTGGAGTTCTGACCTCTGTCGATGATCAAGAGTTAGGGACACTGTCTCGTTTGCCAAGGCATTGAAACTCAGAAGGGCTGGACATGTAATGCAATTTGGAGACGACTGCTGGACTAGAGTCATTACCGACTAGATCCCACAGGACGTCAAAAGATCATGTGGCCACCCACCTACTAGATGGTAAGACTTCGTCAGACCCTGAAAGGATGGTTTGAGGCTCCTCGTATTCCTGGAGCAAGCAGATTCCATTAGGCTACACTGGCATGTGATAGGGTCAAATGGAAACATCACTGGTGCCCACTCGAGCAAATCGATGAGTAACGGGATATCAAGTGATCAAGTGATCAAGACTGAAGCCGCCTGGCTGCTGCTCATCTCCCTTACCACGCACACCCTTTCCCTGCACCTGCCTGTCCTTGTGACTCCTCACACCCTCTTTTCCTCCAAGAGAGCTCTTTACTGGATTTTCTCTCTCTCTACCTCAGAATCTAAAACCCATGCTTCATCCTTGTTCAAGTCTTAACTTGCCTCTGCAGAGATGGGGATAGAGATTTCCCTGCTGCAAATAAGAACTGCTTTCTTCCCTGGCTCCCTTTACATGCACAGTCTTAGTGCCCCAGGTCCACACTTGTCCCCTTTCCCATGCTGCTACCCCCATACTGCTGGGGTTTTTCTGATTTAGTGGCCAAGGCAGCACCTGACGGGGGTGTTAGTAAATTTGACTCATAGAGTACTATACTAGGAGTACTTGGATAGTGTGTGTATTGAGTATAAATTTGAGTATTTATATTCAGTACTAGTAAATTGACTTTCAATTTGGGTATGAGAATAAGTGTTTCGTGGGTTGACAAGTGCCCATGTGTTCACTTTTGTGTTAATTCTTCCCAAGACTCCACGAGACGGGCTGGGCAGACTTTTTTTATCCCCACATGCTGGATGAGGAAGATAAAGCTCCAAAACTAATGGTGAAGCTTGTACTGTTCTTCATCTGTCGCTGAGTCATTTTCCTTTGATTTCTGACACCTCTGAATAAGACATTTAATGGCTCTTAGGCAGTTGCAAGTGAAACCAATAGCCTTTGGCCCTGGGCTCCAGGACCACTTGCAGTATCTGGTGATATCCCCTTCTGCCGCCTGATCCTCCAGATGGGCCGCTCATCTCAGACCTGCTGTATAATTAGCCCAAGGCCTCTGGCCCTGGTGTGGTGGCTGGGAAGTTACCATCCATTGTTGTCATTCATTCAGACAGGCAACATAAGAAGAAATATTTCAGGTGAATCATCTCCCCTAATTTAGAACAGCTCAGTAGGGTTAACACCTTTGATTTATCAGGTAGGGGTGTCTATTGTCAGAGAGATCAACACAAGGCTTATTTATTATCTAAAATCTGTTTTTAATTTCAGAAATTGTTTACCTAAACTGCTGCGTGTCAGATTCCAGGATGGGTTTCTGCTTAGCATTTAATTTTAGAGACTTGCCATGGTAGACAGTAAAAAATGGGTTTCCAGAATTTGTAGTTTCATTATGAATCTTACCTCCTGGCAGCCCCTACCAGTAGTTTGTCTTTGAAATCTCCTTGGTACTTGTTAACCCTGCTCCTTTGTGAAAGAGATATCGTTTATTTATTGGACTTTTCCCATTTATGAAAAAGTGCAGAAATTATTAATGGTTTAGTATCTATTAATGCATTACTTGGGTGGAATTCAAATTCTAATATTTATGGTAAACCCCTTTATAATGAAATGGGCAGAGAATCAGTTCTCCTGCTCCTTAAATTTGGAAGGCTCTAGATGCCATTGGAATGGCTCCCTGTGAAATATGAGCCCTGCTGGTTTTATATTTACACCCATAAATAAGAAATAAGTACTTTGGGTTGGAGTAGAAATAATTAAGAATATTTGTGTAGATCATAAAGAAGAAATGGTACAGTTTGGTGAACTGTGTGTTTGGGAAATGCCAGAGGCTGCCAGGACTCAGATGAGATATGGAGACAAGATTAAAAGGGTCATTGTGCCACCCCTGAAGATAGAGAAGTGTGACCATACTTTGGGCACCAGGAGCCATGGAAGGGATGAGAGGTCCTTGGTATTGAGTTTTTGTGGTATTTGGGAGACCTCATTTGGAACCCAGTTACACTATTGAATTTTCCTCGACCACAGGCGGTTCATATAAAAAATGGAGCAAACACATCACAAAATTGTCACAAGGGTGAACTGTGTAGACTTAGAATTGCAAGAACAACAACCTATCTATATATATATTTTGAGACCTGAAAAGAGAAACTGGAAAGGGCAAAAGCGGCAGAGTAGAGATGGGAAAACATGCATGAATTTGTATGTAAACATGTACACAGAAATCTTTATGTTGGGGGTGTATAATTGCAGGTTGTTGAGTAGAAAATAGTGAACACAGGATGGATATAAATAAAGAGTTTAATACAAAATATTTTAGTAATAGGGTCATAGAGTTCAGTCAATAAAGGTGTGACTCTTACCAAGGTTCTTTGCTCCCTTGGATTCTATTATTTGATTTTCTGAGGTATTTCTAGTTCAACCTAAGCTTCTCTATCAGCACCTTATGGTAGAGTTGAAAGCTTTTGTTAAATCTTTGGGTCTCCAAGAGTCTAGTAAGGTGTATAAGGGTTATAGTATAACCTTTGTGGAAGGTGATCATAACAGAAAGGAATCTCAGAGATCATGTTAAGGGTTAGCAAATAAGTTTTCGCCTATGGTAGTGCCTTCCAGAAATAATAGATCAAGTAAAGTTCTCATACACAGTCATGCACAGCAGGAAAGAATTCAAATATTGACTAGTGATGTCTCCCTGGATTGATTAGTGAAACATGGGAACTTTGTACTTCATAGTCTCTTGGAACTTAAAAAAATATGAAAGGAAATTGAAGACTGGTAAGATAACTAACCAGACTTACACAGTAATCCAGGACTAGTTAAATCTCCTTCAGAGAGAAAAAGAGAGAGAGAGAAAAAGAAAAAGGAGAGAGATAGAGCAGGAAGGAAAGAA
The DNA here is from genome assembly GCA_021461705.1 of Cryptotis parvus. NCBI lineage: Eukaryota > Metazoa > Chordata > Mammalia > Eulipotyphla > Soricidae > Cryptotis > Cryptotis parvus. The sequence continues at coordinate 126,399 of JAJIBD010001291.1, read as the reverse complement.
AGAGAGGGAGAGAGGGAGAGGAAGATTGAGAGAGAACACCGGCTTCTCCAGAGTGGAAGAAGACAAGCGAGTGAGATATATGTTCAAAGAAGAACAAGGGCTTGAATAACAAGCCTAAATCCCTAGCTTCTAATCCAAATGTCATGTATGTCATATTCGCCCCTGATACTGTATGCATTCTTAGTCTTCCTGAAGACCATCTTGGAGCCTGGCAGTCAACTGTCTGAGACTTCTGAGAATACTGAACCAAATGGACAAAGCGTTTCACATCATTACTGCTGTGTGTGTTGAACTGCACAGAGTGAATACCAAGATATCGTTTGGATTCATGACATGATGACATAACATAACAATGATGACAATGACCATTCATTTGTCTTATTCTGTGTCTGTCCCAGGCCCTGAGCCATGCTTTTGCTGCATAGCTCATTTAATCACAACAGTCTGAGCAGTGATGACAGTCTCTTCATTCTGTATATGCAGAATATGAGCATCCAGATAGCTTAACAAGCTCCAGAGTCCAAGGAAGCACATAGGTCTTTCAGATTCCAAAACATATGTTTTTTAGTCCCTAAATATATTTTGGACCCTAAATATATCTGAGTTTATCTCCCATGGGCATGAAGGGAGCACATCAGGGGTTTAGCACAAATGCATCCAAATAGAAAATTTCTTTTGAAGTCGCAAAGGAACCTCAGGAAAGTGGGTGCTCCTAACAGACATTTAGAACCTGTTCCCCCATCTGGGTGACACCATCCTCAGGGGCCACTGCATTGATTGAGAGGTGTGGTGGTAGCCTCAGGTACTACTGAGGAGCCCTTTCTGTTTGTTTACTTGAAGAAGGTGAATTTCTAGGAGGATGTTGAATGATTTTTTAATGCAAAAGGGGTAGTTGCATTATGTGTTTGGAAATCTCTGATTCAGGGTCTAGAGGAGAATGTTCCTTGCATCCAGTGCAGCTTTTTCCTGTATCCTTTACTGAGTTTAGTGTAAAGTTCCTCCGTTAAATTACCATAACTCAAGAAGGAACTGGATGGAACTGGATATAACATATATCCAGTTTGGTTAGGACTACTGTATACAATAATCCTATAAGAACACATAAGAATAAAATTTCTGGTTATCATGGCAACCTGAGTGATAGTACAACATTTGACTTTCACACAGCTGACCTGGGCTCAGTCCTCAGCATTCCATAAGGTCCCTGAGCCTCACCAGGAGTGAGTGCAGAGCAAGGAGTCAACCCTGAGAACTGCCAACTGTGGCCCCAAAATAAAAGCATTTTTTCCCTGGTGACCATACCTGCCAGTCTGATTTGCTAAGATGTCACTTGTATCACTTGTATCACTTGTCTTCCCATTGTTCATCAATTTGCTTGAGTGGGCACCAGTAACATCTCCATTTGTCCTGTCACATGCTAGTATAGCCCAGGGGCATCTGCTTGCTTCAAACCATTCCATTAGGTCATGGGAATGAGGTCTATAATTATTACTGGTATTTGGCATATCTAATACTGACACAGGTAACTTGCCAGGCTCTGCCGTGCGGTTGGGATACTCTTGTACTTGCCTCTAATCTCGTGCATTTATATCTTGGCCACTTTGCAGCTGAGTGAGTCGGGCTTGTGATCAGCTCTTCTGCTGGGTGGAGCTCTGATGAACTGGGGAGTCCAGATTTGGAAAATGGTGGCCCTCATGGTGTGGGGGTTCCTCTGGCTTCTTGAGAACAAGTTGCTTCTTAGCAAGCAAGTCCTTGCTAAGATGTATTAGATACTTTTGACTTAAGGAAAAAAAATCTCTGGTATAGGACAAAAGATCAATCTTTGCTGCAACAGAATTTGCCTATCTTTTTCTGGAAAAGGAGGAGTCTCCCCCAAGTGTATTAGTTGTCTCTTCTCTGGAGCCAAGGAAGAAGGGGCCTTAACTCTATTCTTACTTTCACCTTGATAGCTAAAACTTAAGTTGCCAAGTTTTGGATTCAGGTTCAAATTTATTCATCCACTAGTCTTATCCTCTGGCTACATATCAGGTTTTAAGTGCTTAGATTCCATGATATTAACTTAACATCTAGGATAACTGTCAAATAAAAATAAAAATTAATAAGGTGAAAAAAGAGCTTGTCTCTACTTACAACTTTCGTTGGATGTAGTAGAATAGCAACATTGCAGTTCAAGTGATCGAGGTCCAATCTAGGCAATGAGCTTGCTTCCTGGTGTGCGACAATCTAAATCAGGAGTGCAGACTTTTTGTTGGGGTCAGTGTGGAGATCCTGTCTGGGAGCACTTAGCAAGAAACTTAGAAGACTGTAATTCAGACCTGCCCCACCACCCTGCCAAAGCTATCTATCTTAGGGAATTCAGCTTTGTTTCCAGAGAGTATCACGATCCGTCTTCCCGTTGATCATCTATTTGCTAGAGCGGGCACCAGTAATATCTCTATATGTCTGCCATGCCAGTAGAGCCAGGGACATCGGCTTGCTACAGGAACATAAGAGCTTAAACCATATATTAGGTCAGAGAATGACCTAATATATGTTACTGATTGGCTATCTATACAACACGAAGCGCCAGGCTTGTGGGGAGGCAAACTCTTTTAAACACCTCCAAATAAAGCATTTATTGGGGCGGGGGCTTGTCCTGGGTGGAGTCGAGGGAAGTCAGAATGGAAAATGGCACGCCCGTGGAGTGAGCGGTGGTTGGTTGTTGTGAGGCCGCCGGTGGTGGGCCAAGGCTAGAACCCGCCATGCCTCCCGACTCCTCACGGCTTTGCACAGGGAAGGAACGCTCTGCCCCATGTTGAGTCTGGCCAGACCGCGGTTGAGGAAAAAGCTGCGGGGGTGGGTGCGGTGTCCGGCTGGGGCTGGTCCGGTGAGTTCGCGGGGAGTCAGAGGAAAAGTATATGTGGATTGAGTGCTCTCTGTGATGACAATGATAATGAGAAAAGGGACCAGGAGCAGGGACTGAAGGCTGAGGTAGAAGAGGGGAGAGATAGGAGAAAGTCCTGCTGAAATTTGGGTAAAATCATAAGCACCTGGCAGGCACTGCTTTAATCCCTCCACATTAGTAGTAAGAGGAACACACCATTGTTCTTTTGCACAATGGTGTTCTGATGGATTCATAAAGAAGTTCTGATGGATTCATTTGCTTAGGTGGTGGTAGAACTGGCTTTGGGATAGTCTCGGTTTGATGACTGCATATCAGGAGATGAGCACATTTGTGCCACTTCAGCTGCCTGTTCCCTTTCTCCTTCTTGGTATTCTTTTTCTTTTACTGTAGAACTCCAGGGAAGGGTCAGAGAGATCGTACAATGAGTGGGATATGTATCTTGCATGCATCCAACCCAGTTTCAATCCTGACATGCCATATGCTCCCCTGAGCCCCACCAAGAGTGATCCCTGAGCAGAGAACCAGAAGTAAGCTCTGAGCTCTGCTGGGTGTGGCCCCAAAAGTTCATACTGATCTTCTTAGCAGGTTCTTTTTTATCATCAGTTCTCTCTGCCTTTATTTATATGCTTGTGTCACTGGCCCCTCTCCCTCACTTACATCCCAAATTACCATCATTACTCTCCCTCCCTGCCCCCAGCAAAAAGCAGACAAACAGTTTTCAGAGCCTCTGTTCCTCATACGTTCTAGATCATTCATGAAGCTCAATATGTTACTCATTCCAGAAATATCTGTTTTAAGTGTAGTCAGCACTGAAAGTGTAATTTCAGGTATAACTGCCAACCAGGTTCTGTTTCACACTCTGACTCACCTTTATATCTCCAGGCCATCCTGAGATTCACAGATAGGAATTCCCATCAGTTGACTGCTACAGTTCAAACTTGTCTGAACTAATCTGGAATAAAATAAAATAAAGAAAAAATTGTGGGAACAGAAACAGAAGAATAACCCTATCTTTACCCTGGGTTTGTCCAGTGCTCAGGGTCTCCAGTACTATGGTTACATTAGTCATCCAAGCGCTTGATGATTCAGCGGTCACCATTCCCTGGTTTAGTCAAGACTGTTCTTAGGTAGCACAGTTGGGTGTGTTTCTTAGGTGCTGGGAACAGGAGGAAAGAGATTGGGTGTTTGATGATGCTTGGGACAACTGCTCTATGGGCTAAGGAAGAAAATGGTGCTTAACTTCAGGAAGTTCAAGTCTTTGCTGGTTGCCCTCCGACTACTTGGTCTGTTCTACCTATCAGGCCATCTCATGAAGACACTGTGTTTTTTTATATAACATTTTGTCCCTTTAGAAATTATCGTGACGCATGTCAAGAGCTTTTGAAAAAAAAATATGTCACATTAGCTTCCAAGTTTCTGATTGTCTAAATAACGCAGCAACTCAACATACAGCTGTCTGGCATTTTGACAGTACAATAACCCATAATTCTCCCTGCCACTCAACACTTCAAGGTTAGCATTTTGTAGTTTGCCTCTCAAGGAGTATTAATTTAAATTTTCAAGAGCAAAGAGTAGAATGTGACTGCCTCATACCTCGCTCTGATCTTTCCTTTATTTACTTAGTGCTCGTCTAGTTTATTACATATATTTTATGGAATGCTCATACGTGTGTATAAACTTTTTTTTGAGAGGTGGAATGTTTTTCAACTTACCGTCTCCTAGTCTTTTATAGTTGGGACTAAGAATGGGATATAGCTGCCAAGTTTCTGAGGATGGTATCCTGCCTGAAGTTCTCAAACATTTACTGAGTTGTGAAGGTATTGGTGAGAGTAGGGAGTAGCTGCATTTTGTTTCTGCTTCCTTGCTGAAGGCAGGTAAAATACTTGCTGTTTATTTTCTCAAGAAAGACACCTGCAAGCTTGACCCTTGAGTCATGAGGAGACATTTTGGCTACCCAGTTGCCATCTTTGATCTATCTGCTGGTGTCTAGTCTTCCTTATCAGCTTGGTTGCCACTGGTCATTCTTGTAGTCAAGTTAACAGCTCCAGGCAAGAGAATTGTATTATGAATCTGGCTTTGATTAATAGTCTGCATAACCTTGGCCAAGTCAATAATTTACCTCTTTGAACTTCTTACCTTATTTCTAAAATGTGATTACTAGCCCTGTCATACTTGCCTTTACAGGCTTGTAACTAGGTTAAGATGAAACAATAGAAGTGTGTGTGTGCTTTGAATCGTTAAGGACTGCGCTGTCTCAGTATTAGACACCATTGTGGGTTTTTAAAAAAAAATTACTTTTAATCCACTGCCTGTTTACATCTCTGATCGACATTTCTGCCTACAATAATTGAGTGGCTTATTGTTATATGGGGGTCATTTTCTGAGACAAGGAGAGTCAATGATGCCTCATGCTATGAAAAGAGATGATTTCATGGCCTCTGGGGAACTGGCCCCAAATGTGAACTTTCATTTCTTGGGTTCCTTTAAAGCCACAGGGTCTAAACCTATACCTGGATTGCGTCTTTTCATGGACTTTGGTTGTAGAACCTTAACACCTGATGCTTAGGTGTACTCCTAGTTCTGCATTCAGGCACTTAGGTGGCCAAGGTTAAATTTGGTGCAAGGAATTGAACCTGGGTCAGTCATATGCAAGTCAGTTTCCATACCCATTGCACTATCTACCTAGATGTTCAAATATATTTTAAGCCCATAAAGTTAACCACAATTTAAAAGCCTGAAAGTATGTGTGTGTAAGTAGAATCACTGTGTCAATATGTACTCTGTGTAGAGAAATAAGCATGCGCCATCATTAGACCCTAAAATTTCTGTAACATAATAATTTTCTTGTGGAGGCCTATGGAAACTGATGCTTCTGGCAGGAGGACTAATTCTTCAGCAGTCCTGGGACTCACTGACAAATCTGAGGTAGATTGTTGGATGGAAATTACAGAATATTTGAACCCAAACTCTTGGGGAGTTGCTAACATGTGGAATTTCTCTGGTTGGTTGGTTTTGGTGAGGAGGAATTTGGGCTGATATCCCCAGTCTATTATAGGTTTCATAATTCTCTTCTTTGGAATCAACCATCTTATATGCTGAACATTTACAACTTTTAAATAGGGAGTTTGAAGTCTGTTCAAAGTGTGCTTCAATAAGATAGCATGATATCACAGTTCCATACTTAAACTAACCTTGGCCTTCATAGAGGAAAGCTTAACAGAGTAAACCACAATGTTTATATACCAGCAGGAAAACAGTTCACTTCAAAGATTAATCGTGCTATATGTTTCATAGCCCTTTGTAACTGATTTCAGAATAGTGGTGTGAAGTAGAAATAATAATGTCTCTGAAAATGATGTTTTTAAGAATTAGTTTCTCATTATGAAAACAGTTCGTGTTTCTTATAGAGATTTTGCAAAACACTGAAAATCATCAGAAGGAAATTAAGATTGCTTCTAATTTACCACTTTCAAGAAATAACCACTTAAGGCATTCTGGTAGACATCCACCCAAACACAGGCTCCTCTTCTGTGTGTTTGTGCATTGATGGAGTATATTTTTAAAGTTAGGCTCATTCTATAGAGATCCTATTTTGTTCCAGGCCTTTTACTTACTAACATTTACCTATGTTATAATACGTCCTTGAAAACCCAACAGTTACTGTCTGAATACTAGTCTGTTATAAAGGATGAATCAAAATATTGTTGAGTAGGTTATTTTCGGTTTTTCTACTTTTTTACATCTCCCTAACACATGTCCCAGGACATTCTTAAAACTTTTTTTAAATATACCTTTGACTATAGTTATAAGAATTAATGTTATAATGAATTGCCAGGACATTTCAATCCAAATTTTGGAGGGTTATATAGTAGATTCAGAGGTAGATATTTTATCCTCATTCTTTGGGTGGGAAACCTAAGTGCAGAGAGAGACTTGCATTGAATTGCCTAAAGATACTCAGCAAATTAGTGAAGGACCCAGGAGTTCACGTGTTAGCTTCTACCTTGAGAGCAAGTCTTAAGTACCTAGAAGTGAGAATAGCACCCCCTAGAGTGATGAACTGTATTATATGCTCTTTGCAACTTTCAGTGGGTTTTTTAATCTTGATAACCTTTACAACCTGTGACATGAAGATCAATTGCCGTTTCATCCTCTCAAAATCATTCACCTTGGGTGTACCTGGGCTTCAGGGCTCTGTCCGTCATCTAGTAGTGCCTTAGAGTGGAGACTAGTTTGACTTGTCTGTCTTTTTTTTTTTTTAATCTCAGGTGTTTGGGGGACATGCCTAGCAAGTTCCAGACACTGTGTTGGATATAAACGGTACAAAGATGTGTTAAAGCTCATCTTAAATGGAAACCCTAAAGCTATAAATAAACTTATTTGATGAGAACATGATCCCCAAACTGTGGAGGAAACCAATATTTTATTTGGTAAAATGTAAAATGTTATTTCTAGTGCATCAGATTTTTATTTTGGCCATACTGGGTTCTATCACTTGTATCACTTGTCTTCATGTTGTTCATCGATTTGCTCAATTGGGCACCAAAAACATGCTTATACGTGCTGTTGCAAGCAAGTGTATCCCGTGTTTTATTTGATATCCCAAAAAGACAGTACTGGGTTGTTTATACAGTATTCCATTTGTTCAGAATTGTTCCCCCAAATCTCCCCCTGTTTCTCTCTTAGACTTGTTTCCCACAGTTTTATATAGCCAACAGATAGCTAATAAGTAGCGAATGATGTGAACTGACCATGGGTATAACTGCATCCTGGTCTTGTTTCTTTCACTCATAAATTTTATGTACTTGTACCAATCCCTAAGTCATTATTGATTTCTAAAATACATGGAAAATAGTAATAATAACAGAAACTATTAAAATAATATCCAAACATGAATGAGAACTTATTCTGTGCCAGACACTGTTGTGAGAATTTTCCATGTACTAGCTAGATTGAACTCATACCTTTATGGGATAAAGATTCATGCTATCTCAATTCTCAGGGGTGAATCTGGCTCCAGCCTGTAGTTATGGATGACGGAACAAGGATGCAAGCTGACTGTACAGCTTGTTCTTTTCATACTGTACCCCACTTTTCCTCCTCCTCTCATCCCTTTTTCTTACACTGCACTGGCATGGGAGCTCAATATGAGTAGTGTGAGAGTGAATCAACACTTTTTTAAGATGCAAACTTACTCCTAGGTGCATGGTTATCCAGAATCTAGCTTAGTGCTCCAGGAGCTGTGGCGTATGTTGGTGCTGGAGCTGGAGTGAAATGAAACTCGTGCACTTGTGGGTGACCATTGGGTGCGAAGGAACAAACCCAGGGATCCTGCATGCAAGGCATGTGCTCAGCCTATTGAGTCATCAGTTCCTGTCCCTACTCATAACTCTTTGAGCATCAGCTACTTGAAGGTCATTATACTGTCCACTGGAACCAAACAGAGAGGGCCTCTGGGAAAAACCACTGCCAGGAAGCTATTAGCTTCCTAACAGAGCTATTAGCACTGGCAGGAGAGAAAGCAGTAAGGGTATAGAAATACTCGTAGGTTGAAATGTCTGACATTTTTTGGACTTGTGGTATCCTGGTACTACTACTCTCATCTCTTCAGTGGACACCTCTTGAACAGGGGCCTTGTAACTGCCACTATGAACAGCAGAGAGCTCTTGTGGTTTTAACTACCGTTGGGGAGCTGTGTTTTATTGTTGTCATAGTACCAGTACCTGGCTTATAAAAATAAGTTTTGTCATCATGGAGCAGAGGAAGGAAAAATAAAGCCATATTTTAGATCAATTGTATTTCTCTTTTGGTCCCATTCTCCCTATTGAGAATTATAGTAAACCCAAATGCCTGGCACTTGGATTGTATTGAATGAAAAACTATATATACATATATGCATGCTTAAACAATGTCAGGCTTCCAGCATGCCTCTAGTTTCTCCCTAAGTCCCCAATCTAGGGGTTTCTTCTATAACTTGATTTTAGCAGGAACAGGCACTGCTTCAGTATTCATTTCAGTGGCATTGACAATACTGACAATATAATTGACCTAAAAAAGTTCTGGATTTCCTGTTAATGCACTTTAGAAATGTACATCAACTACCAAAAAAAATCATTTCTATCTACATTTCACTTGATTTCCATTTTCAAGAGAGAGGCTTCATCATTATTATTCTATTTGAATAGCACTGATATCTTGAAGGATGGAAGGAGATTTCTATTGTATGCGGGAGTACTTTATTTCGATATTTTCTTTGTCTGATTATACATGATAAACACACATTAGTGACATTTCGGTGCATGTTTGGAAGATAAATGGGGATATCTCTTTAAACCATTCCTGACACTTGCTAACCTGTGAGCTTAATGGCATTTTCTCTTTGATTCAATAATTTGTCTGTCAAAAAAAAAGCTGGGCTGACATTCTCCTTGTTGTGGGATTGAAATGGAAAGAAATCTCTTGAAGATAATTTTTTTTAAATTGAGAGGAACATTTTAGGATAAAAATGTTTTTTGAAATTATTTGGGGTTTTAGCGATAGAGATGTGGGGAGGGGTTGGGAGGGGGCCCTGATGAATGCTAGACCCCAGGCATTATATGTGTGGCAAGTAATAAAAAGGGAGACAATTATCTCTGTCCCAAAGTCTTGTTGAAATAATCAGGGAACTGGGAAAATCTTGCAAGTGCAGACAGATTCTAGTGCTGGGTTTCATGCGAGGCAGTCAGTCTGTCTCCCGTGGTCATTCTTGAGCTGGGGTTTTTATCATCTGTACAAGGAGGACTTTAGATCTCTCTGGCCTTATTCTGGAGGAAGGATTGAGAGAGAAAGCTGGCTGTGAGAAATCCTGGGGAGAATTTCCATGCAGTGGGCCATGTTTCTTTGGCAGCTTTTGGAGACAACTTGGTCAGAGACTGTGGTGAAATTGAGTGCTAGGGTGAGCTTATAGTCGGGAGGCAAGTGGTAGAGCTAGAAGGTTGGGGACTTGGACCCCCCATCCAAGACAGTCCTTTGCATCTAAGAAGGAGTGGATGAGTATGTGGGACACAGGCATCATTTCAGAGCTGCACCAGATGATCCCACGCTGCATAGCTAACCTTGTCTCTTCTCAGCTCTGCACTAGAGTGCTTCTGAGAAGTGACAAAGTAGTCAGGTAGCTGTGCCTGGGTGCTGCAGGCCAGAGGATACTTACTGCTCAGAACTTGCTTCTTCCCTTCTCCAACCCCCATGAATCTTCAAGTCTGCCCTGGGAAAACCCTGACTCTTACACTCACTCATATTCATTCATTCATCAAATGTGATCAGATGCCCCTTAAATACCTTTCATGGCTTTTGTATTGTGCTGTGTCCTCCAATTTGCAATAATGAGTTTCGAATTAGAATCTAAGTTTCTTGCCGCTCTCCTGATCTGGTTGTTTCCTAGCACTCCTCATTGCCTCCCTGGAGACCCTAGAGATTGCAGAAGCCCACAAGTCTGAAATTGTTTTTTAATATTTGGTAGTTTCGTCCAGGCTTCCTCTGAGCTTCAAGTCAGCTCAGTCATGGTGGGTTCCTCCAACCAGCACAGTAAACAGAAACAAGCAAACAAAACATTAACCATCACCCATATTTTCTTTCCATATGAACTGTTCATCATACAGCTTACATTTAAAGACCATTTTTAAGAGCTTTGAACTTTCTAAGTGCTTCTATTTTGGAGGCCTCATCATACAACTTATCAAACATTCAAATGATTCCCAGCATCATGTAAAATATGATTAGTGGATTTTCACTATGAAATTCTTGAAAGGATTCTAAAACTCAGTTTTGCACTTTTTAACTTTAAGAATAAATTTATTGTCTTATGATTTAAAATTCTGTAGTTAAACTTATGTATAAGGCTATATGGAAATTGAGGTTTGGTATATGTAAAGCTCGATTTGTGCTTAACCAGTGAAAATGCTGTTGAAATTTAAAGACCTATTCATCTTAGTTTCAATACTTCTATTATATGTTTTGGGGCCTTTATGTTTTCCCCTAAATAAACTTTATTGGTGCTTAGTTAATAAGAGAAAAGAGCTCTTGACGTTATTCCCCCAACCCCTCAAGAAGAAAGGCTCTGAGAATGTACCCATTCTCCCAAGATGAAATTCTGTAACAGCGTTTTTGCCACTTGAGGAACCCAAGTGGGCCAGTCTTGTTTGAGAGGCTCTTCTTAATCTCTCCCTTCCCCTAGGCATCATAGAAGCGTGCCTGAGAACTTAGGGAATTCCTCTCTCCATCTGCAGTGTGTCTATCAACTTGGACTACCATAACAAAACACCATAATTTTGGTGATTTCAACAATAGATTTATAGGTTTCAAGCTACTCTTGAAACCTACAAAATGTTATTAATCAATGTTAATTAATTTTTTCTGTTTGTTTTTGGGCCAATGCTCAAGGCTTACTCCTGGTTCTGCACTCATTGGCCATTCCTTGGCAGTGCTTGGGGACAGTAAGGTATGTTGGGTGTTGGACCCAGTTTCTACATGTGCAAGGCAAGTGTCCTACCTATTGCACTATTGCACCAGCCTTAAAAGATTTATTTTTAAAGAATTGATACTTGGAAAGGGTCTGGAATCCAGTAGGTAATTTTTCTTATTATTGCCCCAGTTACCTGGGAATTTCTTTAATGAAATGAAAACAGCAGATTATTTTTGACAGACTTTCATTTGTGTTTGTAAGACTGAGACAGAGGCAGAGTGGGGAGATGGAGGCCAGGAACAACGCAGGGAAAGGAGCCAGGTAACGTCCCTGGTCTTCTATTTTTTTAAATTTTTTTTATTATACCACCGTGAGACATACAATTACAAAGGTGTTCATAATTGGTTCTTGGTAATACAGTATTCCAGCACCCATCCCTCCACCGGTGCCCCATTTCCACCACCAATGTACCCCTCCCCTCCCGCCCACCGCCAGGCTGCCTCAATAGCAGGTAGCCCCGTTTCCTCTCTTTTTTTAAAATTTTTTATTTTTACAATTACAAAGATATACAATTAAAACTCTTTCTGTCTCTCTCTCTGTCTCTGCATCTCTCTCCCTCTTCTTTTACACATTGTGGCTAGCCCTGCAGATATTTAGAGTTTATCACTTAAGTCTCTTTGTGTATATTCAATGATGAGTTTTAATCTGCCATTACCATTTCCCACACTTAGTAAAACACTGGTATCTTTTATATCCTATTAATGAATGTAGTCATTCTATATCTGTCCTTTTCACTGTATCACTGTCTTCCCATATATCATCGATTTGCTCGAGCGGGCACCAGTAACATCCCAATACGTCCTGTCACATGCGAGATAGCCCAAAGGTATCATCCCCCTCCAGGAACATAAAGGGCCTCAAACCATTCCATCAGGTCATGGGAATGAGGTCCATAATTGTTACTGTTATTTGGCATATCAAATACGACACGGGTAGCTTGCCAGGCTCTGCCATGTGGGTGGGATACTTGGTAAATGACATCTGGTAAATGACTTACCGTTTAATTGAATTTGTGAATTTCTATCTGAAGATAGATAATGTGTAAAACCACAATGAAACCAAATGTACAAATTGTAAAGGATATATTTGGTGGGAGGGGGTAGTCTGGGCCACACCTGGCAATGCATAGGGGTTACCCATGTACTACACTCAGGAATTACTCCTGGGTAATTCCTGTACAAGCACTGAGGGACCTTTTGGGACCTTTTGGGATGCTGGGGGTCAAAACCGGGTCAGCTGCATGCAAGCCAAACACCCTAACCTCTGTACTGTCACTCCACCCCTATTTTTTTAAGTTGTTTTTGATCTCTTATTTTGCCTACTTTATAAATTAAACTAGGCCTTTATAAATTAGGTATGCCTAGAGGGAAAATACTGTAATGCCTTTGTAATAAGATAGTTATAGATAAGTAAAGTACATATAAGCTATATATAATATGTAAATAAAACCTGTCATATAGGAGCCAGAGCAGTAGTACAGCAGGTTGGGCATTTACCTTGCACAGGCTGATCCGGGTTCAATCCCCCGGCATCCCATATGAGTATTGCCAGGTGTGACTCAAACATCCAGAAAAAGGAAAAAAAATTATCATATAAGTATGTCTAGAGGAAAATATAGGTACAAGATTTGGCGCTGTACTATTTAGCCGCCCACGAGGGTCTTAGGTGTGATCCAGTGGGTCAGGGAACTACCTTACTCTTAGTAGGAGGCGGCTAACACAGCAGCACAAAAGCAGGTCTGATGCCCCTGCAGAGAGTCCAGTGCTAGCCTCCCGAAGCGGGGAAGCTGGCAGCCTGCCCGTAACGCCTTGCCTGTGCCCCACAGTGCCATCTCGGTGGAGCTGTACTACATCTTCGCCACGGTGTGGGGCGGGAGCAGTACACTCTGTACGGCATCCTCTTCTTCATCTTCGCCATCCTGCTCAGCGTCGGGGCCTGCATCTCCATCGCGCTCACCTATTTCCTGCAAACATGGAATTGCTGTCGGACGAGGATTACCGCTGGTGGTGGCGCTCGGTGCTGAGCGTGGGCTCCACTGGCCTCTTCATCTTCCTCTACTTGCTCTTCTACTATGCCCGGAGCTCCAACATGTGTTGTGCACATGTGCTGTGTGCTGTGCTGTGTGCTGTGCTGTGCAGAGGGTGGAGTTCTTCAGCTACTCCCTGCTCACCGCCTACGTCTTCTGTCCTTTTATTCTGACTAATTTCACTCATAAGCAAAGATAAACAAATGGGATTATATAAAATTGAAAAGCTTCTGCACCTCAAAAGAAACGGTGACCAAGATACAAAGACAATCCACAGAGTGGGAAAGGATATTCACCCAATACCCATCTGACAAGGGGTTAATATCCAGGATATATCAGACACTGGTAGCACTTCACAAGAAAAAAAAAACAGCCAACCCCATCAAAAAATGGGGAGAAGAAATGAACAAAAGCTTCCAAAAAGAAGAAATTTGAATGGCCAAAAGGCATATGAAAAGTGCCCTTCATCTTTAATCATCAGGGAGATTCAAATCAAAACAACAATGAGGTACCATCTCACACCACAGAGACTGGCACACATCCAAAACAGCAAGAACAACCAGTGCTGGCGTGGATGTGGGGAAAAAGGGACTCTCATCCACTGTTGGTGGGAGTGCCGACTGGTCCAGCCCTTTTGGAAAACAATATGGGTATTCCTCCGAAAACTAGATATTGAGCTCCCATTTGATCCAGCAATAGCCCTCCTGGGAATATACCTGAGAGACAAAAAACACATAGCAGAAACACTATCTGTACTTCTTTATTCATCTCTGCGCTATTCACAATAGCTAGAATCTGGAAACAACCTAAATGCCAGAGAACAGAGGACTGGCTAAAGAAACTGTGGTTCATCTACACTATGGAATACTATGCAGCTGTCAGAAAAGATGAAATTATGAAATTTACCTGGTCTTCTTGTGGTGTGACCAGGAGTTTGTGTCCCCATTTCTACATGGTTCCATGTTTGCAGGAGCTCCTTGACTGGCACCAACACACAGAGAGTGGGACTCTACAGTCTTCTCGGAGCCTCCGGCTGGTGAGGGGCACCGAGCAGTCTTGAAGATCCTCTAAGCAGAAAAAGATGAAGCTTGGATCTCTCCTGAAGAGGGACTGCAATTTGTCCTCACTGGACCTCACTTTGGCTATTTCCAGATTTGAAAACCAAAGTTATGAGTCTTTATAAAGAGGGGAGTTTTGAGCCTGAGGCAGGAGTGGCAGGGCTGGGGCTGACATTTATATGTAAATGACCCTAGATTTTGCAAATTGCTTCTACTGGAGAAGAACCAACAATGATCTGCACTTAAAGAGTAATCAGAGCTGGGAGTCCACTCAGCAAGGTGAGGGTGGATGGGTGGTGATATGATGAGAATGGATGGGAATCTTTTTTTTTCCCTTTTTTATTGGGGGGTCAAACCAGCATTACACAGGGGTTACTCCTGGCTCTGCACTCAGAATCACTCCTTGCATATGGGATGCCAGGGATGGAACCCAGGTCAGTGGCATGCAAGGCAAACTCCCTACCCTCTGTGCTATTGCTCCAGTCCCTGGATGAGAATCTTAAAATTGCTGGCAACTGGCAGGTAGGAAATCAAAGTACACTGATATTCTCCCAAACCCTGTGTCTCCCATCAAGGCTAGAAGCTGACTGACTGATTCAGTCAAGACTGGCCTATGATGGGAAGAACATTTCTCCCTCTTTCTCTTCCTCCCTTAATATTTTCTTTCTTCTTTCAAGCCTCCCTCCCTTCCTCAACTTAAATGTCCAATGTGTGTTCGATAGTATCCTAAGTGCTTGTATTCCATCTGTAAATAACACCGACAATATGCTTATGGCCCCTTTAATGTACATTAAAGTGTCAGCATATTACATAAATAAATTCACGACACATTGGGAGTCAATAAATGCATCGGGAACAGGAAAAAGTGCAGTAATAAAATTAGTGGTCCTGGGTGGAGACTGGTGGAGTAATCCTGGATCGGGGCCAGAATAACTTGTTTGAAAAGGGTAGTCTGGGAAGTAATTTGAAGTTGAAGAAACTACTATTCAAATGCACTAGCCATCTCCAAAATTACAGTGTCTAGAAAGGGGAGGATTAAGCTAACCTTCCTGGAATATTGAAATTTCGAGACAAAGCTTCTGCTTATAACCTTACTCATCTCTGTTTCATGTACCACCAGGTGCTCTTTGAAGTTCTTTGGAGATTGGGAGGTAGGTCATAAAGTCAGGATTCTATAGCCAAGGATGTACCTCTTGTGGTTAAGAACATTTGTTGAATGGATAAGTGAAGGAAGGTCTGAGTTAGTGATTTATGAATGAATGAATGAATCAGTGGGAGATGAGTAAATACTGACAAAAATCCTTACCTCTATCAAGAATGGTTATTTTATAAGATTACATGGGACGGTACCAGTTCAAAAGACTAAATTCTATAGTAATTGTTTTAAGTGACTACTTTTAAAAATATAGGCATTTATACCCCTGATTGAATTTTCAAAGAATAAAATGAAAAACGACCAATTTAAGTGTTTGAATGTCATGGGATATTCCCAGGTTTTCACATATACCTAAAATCAAGATCATCAAGTAAAAGTTGACTCTGATAAATTTATCAATCACAATGGCTTATGAGCAATAGCCACCCCTGGTTCTTAATTGTGACATATAGAGAGAGGCAGAGGGTTGACTATCTCTCTGGTGATCTGTGTGTTTACCTCTTAAACTTTGCACATTATCAAAATGTCCTGGAGGAACAAAGACGCACACCATGGCTGTCTCCCAGGTCTTTTGGATCAGCAGACCGTGTCATGGTACTCAATATCTATATCCTTATATTCTTTCTCAGGTGATTTTTTGTTGCAGATGGCATAGTTAGCTGGGAACCATTATACACATGTCAACTTTGAAGGCAGAAACAGTGCCCTCTTTTTTTCAAAATATTTATTTTGTTGGCCTTTACCTTTCTTTTATACTAGTAAGTAAAAAAAGCTAGATTTTTTTTTTGTTAGAAGTCAAACAAAGCAGATTTATTCTCCTCCACCAAGGGAGTATTCGAGCCCTCTCTTTTTTTTCTGTATGTTTTTTGTTTACTTTTTCCCCCAAACATGGGACTATGCTATAAATATTACCATACCATTTGCTTTATTTTTACAACATTATGCATGTCTCTCAACACTTTCTAAAGCTGCATAACGTTTTGACCAAATCTTCCCAATGTGCTGAAACTTCCTTGTTTAACTTAGTGCTTTCTACAGAGCACAATGTTAGTAAACATTGTGCCTAAATATCTAAGAGGTTATAGGTGTTTTGTACCACCCGATTCTAATCTTTGTTCCTGATCTTAGGCCAAATTGTAAGGCTTAGCATCCTTGTCAGTCTCTCTCTAATATCCAGTGAAAGTCAAAATAATGTAACAGAATTTTTTTAGGAAGGAGCCTGAGCTGTGGCCCAGATTCAGGGGCTCAGGTGGATTTGAAATTTAGTTGTTTCGGTGTGGGAGCCAGAGGCTAGCTAAGACAGAAAATGGAACAGTGTGCTAACAGTTGTCGAAAAGTACTAATACCAACCTAGAACTGAGCATTAAATACAGGCAAAAAGATACACGTGACAACCCTTTAATGTATGTTCTGTAATCCACAATCTGGAAGGGAAGGAAAAGAGAAAGAGATAGAGAGAAAGGGAAAGAAATAAAGAACCTGCCATGGAGGTGGGCTGAGGGAGGGGGAGGGAACCGGGAGCGTTGGTGGTGGGAGCTGGGCACTGGTGGAGGGATGGGTGCTGGAACACTGTATGACCAAAACCCAAATATGAACATCTTTGTAATTGTATATCTCACGGTGGTATAATAAAATACTTTAAAAAAGAAATTGAGTTGTTTCTAGAGTAAAGAACTGTTCAGCTGATCTGAAGTAGAGGCTAGTAAGGCACCCTCAGCCGTTGCCTTATAGGAAACTAAAAACCATTTAAGGAGCTAAAGCCCCCAAACCCCAACTCCTTAGCACAATATTGCAAGTCAGTACTTGTTGAGGACCTCGGAAAACCCGAGAATTCTTTAGTCCCTTATACTGGGATGATAGGAAAGAAGAGAGTTTAATTGAATTCAGGAGGGTGTGGATTAGCTGCTCAGGAAAGGAGATCAATGATTCCTCCATGTACCCAAAAGAGCCATTCTCCTTCTACCCACCATATTAAAACCAAATGGCTGTTATGTGGGACTCTTGGAAACCAGGTGGTTAAGGAGCCCAATGAAGTAATCATTCTCTGGGCCCTCCGGTGGAGAAACAACAGCAACAAAAAAAGCTCAGCCCTCAGCCAAGCCAGGCTCCAAGAGCCCCTTTCACAGACACATAAATATTTAATAATCATCTGTCTACAACCAATCTAGGGAAAAAAATCTTTAAATAGACTGCTCAAAAGGCCAAAACCTGAATTTTAATTGAGGTACTTTGAATTA
The DNA here is from genome assembly GCA_021461705.1 of Cryptotis parvus. Classification (NCBI taxonomy): domain Eukaryota; kingdom Metazoa; phylum Chordata; class Mammalia; order Eulipotyphla; family Soricidae; genus Cryptotis; species Cryptotis parvus. The sequence goes on along the minus strand of JAJIBD010001291.1, from coordinate 108,538 downwards.
CTCCCATTAGTCAGTCGCTCTGACTTTTCTTAGTGAGGGGTGGATTGTTTTTGAAAGGGGGATCAGAATTATTAGCAGCACTTGGGAAAAAAAACTGCTGTTCCTACTAAATAATAAACTAGGCTTCTTTTTTAAAAGATGTGGCATTTTTCGAAGCACAAAGCAAGAGGGCAAACTGCAGTGAGCCCTGCACATTAGAGATGCAATTTGAAAAGCGTTAAGGGCATTGGGATGCCTTGCTAAGCATTTCCTTGCCAAATCATCACTGCGATTCTCTCTGGTCCTGCTAAAGTTTGCAGGATGGACGAGACATGAGTGTGTGCACATGTGGATATGTATTTATTTATTTTCCCCTTTCTCTGCCCCCCACCCGGCCTATAGTCTCCTGTAGCTGATTTAACGATTCTCTTGGAGTTACCCTTGTATCCTGTGCTAGCCAATTTCCACAGTGTAAAGTGCTCAAATTGAGCCATTTTGTTCACTGTAAAATAAACCCAGCCGTTATGCATGCGTTTTCATTCATCCACCTCTTACTCCCTTGTCTCCCTTTTCCCTTCCCGTCCTCCCCTCCTTGCCCATTCTGTCTCCAGTTCCCAGGAATAGAAGGGGAATAGCCTTCTGGAAGAGCCCACTGTTTATAGTTAGGGCATGTCAACTTCACTTTGGCACAAATTGCTTTGAGATCTGTGTCATAGAGCCTGGCTATGGGGTCACCCCCTGCACCCTCCAGCCAACATAATTGATGTGCTTATTCATCTCTTTCCATGTCTCTCTTTCTCTCACTCTTCTTCTATCTCTCTCTCCTCCCCAAGCGCCTTTGGTTTGGATAAATTGTTTGAAGATTGACCAGAAATAGTTTGCACACAGGGAAGAAAGTTCTCCAGCTTCCCCACATCCCCAAATCTAGAGGACATCTCCCAGCGTCACAATTAAGGCAATTTCAGACTAATTTACTATGGAATTACTCCGAACGGCCCCTTGTGCACTGGTATGAGAAATGTTAATTGGTGTGTAAGCCGGCAAGGCTCTTCAGAAGGATTTATTGTCGTAAGCAAAGCCAGAGACTGGGAGCGGGTCTGTCTTTGTGATGGCTTCTGAGTCCACACTCATTCTCTCCACATTATTTTTAAAACCAATGGTAATGATGGATCTGAATTCGGTAATTTATTCGATTTTTGGGTCATTAACCCTTGTTCTGCTTATGGCAGCAAATGACTTCATCGTCCGAGATGATGAGTGTTCCAAACTACGGGATACTTGGCACTCGTCTGAAAATCAATTTTAAGCAAGTGGCAGGCATTAGGAATCCTTTCTGCTTATAGGTTTCTGCCACATTGCCTGCAGGATTTGAAGAAGCAGGGAGAGCAGCAGGGGCGAAGAAAGAACCCCCCGGAAAACTTCTATTGCCAAAGAGTGTTTGTGTTGGGGTAGCTAATGTCCTGAAAAGGCTGTACAATAGACTGTCAAATGGGTCTGGAGGAGAGGGGAATGGCTCATAGTTTGGAAGCCTGAAAGGGAAAGAAAGAAGCGGGTCTCCTTTCTCTAGTGATCTGGCCGGTAGATGCAATGAAATAGCTTGTAATCATTGTTTTGATGCCCGTTCACTGAAGGCTGGAGGGGCTTTGCTGGTTTAGTTTTTAAAGTCACAGCAGTTTACACATGTCCCATGTTGAGCCCGGCTCAGGCTTGCTCGCTCGCACCGGTTGACCTTAACGCAGAGAAGCAGAAACACATTAAGGCATCTTTGAATAGTGCCAACACAAAAATACCCTTTTTGTCTTTAAATCTGTGGCTGCCTGTTGTCTCCACACATTCCATGTCAGCACCCACCTGGGAGTTGGATAAAGCTGACCTGCAGTAGGGGGAGTCAGTGCCCCCCACACACACACACACACCTTTCTACCTCTGGCTTGAGCTGAGACTTGAGCAGCTCTCTGAGTACAAAATTACCTCTAAGAAGAGGTTTGTGCTTTTATGAGCCCAGTCCTTTTTGGGGGGTTTTGGGGAGGTGGATTTTGGATCATGCCCAGTTGAACTCAGGACTTCCTCCTCGCTCTGTGCTCAGGGATCACTCCTGACAGTGTTGGGGCATCCTGTGTGCTGCCGAATGAAACCCAGGTCAGCCACTTCCAAGTCAAATACTTTATCTCACTGGATTCTCCTTCCAGCCATTTCACTTCCTGTCACTTTCTTGAAGGTAGTCCCTGCCAAATGAAGTATGTAGAAGTCAATGTCTACAGTCGAAGTTTCATATTTATCTGCTTGTGGAAAGGGCAGGATGAGTTTTTAGCTACTTTGAAGAACTTAGTTATTGTTTTTTGCTTATGTGGAACCTATGAACCAGACTTGTCAAATGCCTTGTGCAAGATCACAGATTCAGGCAGACCTGCAGGGCGCAGAGTCTGTGGGTTGTCCCAGATGCGTGCTGTCAGTTGTGCTTTGTACCAGAGACCACTAGGCACTGACAATTCCAAAGGCTGTCAGTGAGCAAATACCTCCTCCTCAAATGCCCTCCCCCTCCCCTCCTGCCAATTCTCAGGTACATTGTGTTTCTGATCCCTCATTTTATGTTTCCCAACTAAACCCAGATGGTTCCCCATCTAACAAAACTTCCACGTTGAGACCAAATCCCACGTTGAATCTCTTCCTTGATTCTTTTGGAATTAAGGAACATAGCCATAGCCTTTTTAGGAACTTGTTTTGATTTTGGGCTTTTCACCTGCTCCTAGTGGTACAGGGACCCCTGTTGACAGTGCCTGGGAGACCCTGTGCAGTTCTGGGTACTGCATGCAGGTCAAGTTCCTGATGCCCTATGCTATCTGGTCCAGGAAAATAGCCTTTTGGGCAAATCCAGTTGAATGCAGAAATGGTATGGAGAAAAAGTGAGGTGTGAAAATCCAAATGTAGGGGACCCAGAAAAGGAGTAATGGGGTTTGCTAGGACTCGGCTACCTGCTTGCGACTCCTAGTGTGGGGTGTGTGTACTATAAAGATTCAGGCAAGGCTTTCCCAGCCCTGTCTAGGCTAGGGAGTTAGCAGCTCCTGGAGTGCCCTCTCAGTCAAATCTCTCAGATTTAGAGTCTGGATGGAAACACTTGGTCTGAGCGCATGGCTCACCTGTGCTTGTCTCCGTGTGGTCATCCTGGCGGACTGCAGTGGGAGCATTTCTTCTCTGCAGCCGCTCCTGAAAGGAGTAGGGGAATATTCTAGTCTGACTTCAGCTGCCGAGTCATCAGTTCTGACAGACAGCTGCCTCTTTGCCTCACGGAAACCCCTCCCCTTTACTTCCCCAGCCCCTCATCTCACATTCCCCCTGTCAGAACTCACCCTTTGGCAGAAATCTTTTCGAGAGCTAAATGTGAGCCTCAATGAGACGCCCGTCAAGGTATTTTTCATAATTTTCAAAAGTAATTTCCTTCCCTCCACCCCCACCCGCCTTCTCTCTGTTATAATTATGTCTTAGCAGCTCCCCAAATCAGCATGCCACAGCCGCTCCCCTCCCCAGGGAGCCTTTCCCCTCAGAGCTGGCCTGGGGAAGGTCCCAGGGAGAGTAAACAGCCCAAGACTTCCTTCTTCACTGGCTTCCCAGGCAAGCTGGTAGGATTGGTTTATTTTTCTGGTGCTAAAGGAAACAAAATGGTTGGAAATAACCCCAAGAAGTTTCCTGCACACCAAGTCCTCTGTTGCTCAGGGTACTTTTAATCTAGTTCATCTCAATTCTTAAGAATAGGTGACATTATTTCTAGAACATCCTGCTCAGTTTCTTTATTTACCCACCCCTTTCCTTCTTCAATTTCTTCAGTCACTCAAGAAGGAGTCAAGGAAATAATTGCCCTTTTCTCTTTGAGCCTTGGACTTTGTCTCTACCCATCTCTGAGCACTTCCTCTGGATGTTCTCAGCAGGGCAACCTGCCCCAGAAACAGGAAGGGGAGTGGCCAACACCCCTGCCTTCTGCAGAGAGCCAGGCTGGCCACCCTTCAGTCCCCTGCAGATCCTCAGGGTAAATTATCCACTGCTTGGAATCCTGGGACTTGACATTCAAAAAATTCTATTCATTGAAAACAGACACTAGCCCTGAAAACCTGGTTTAGTAGATAAAATCTGTAACCACAAGAGGATAAATCTAGTTTGGCTTGTTTGTACTGGTCTAATTTAATATGATCTCCCTTGGAGTTTCCAGCGTCTAGATTTTCTAGATCATTAAATCCATTACTTTTCAGCATTAGCTTTTTCTTTTCCAGGAGGTAGGGGCAGGGAGTGGATAATATACATACATACATATATATATATATATATATATATATATATATATATATATATACACACACACACACACACACACATATATATATATATTAGTGCCCCCTCAGTATGGTTCAGGAGAGCCTCATCAAAACCCATTTAGGGTATGAATGACTAATTTTTGGTACCTAAGACCTCTGAAGAATGGTGTTGAATCCTTGAACAGCAAAACATCCTGCAGCTGAGACTGAAAGTCTGTCTGCTACAGCTGGGGCTGTGGAGGAACCCACACTCCAGCCCATGACTACCTGCATAAAGACAGTGGGAGAGGGCCCGCCTCCTGTGGGACCTGAGCAAGGAGCATTTCTCTCCTCTCCTTCTTCTCCTTGGTTCCTTGGGACATGCGGAACAGGTCTCAGACCCGTGTCTCAGACTCAGCAGTGGCAAAGAGCTCTGTGCTGGTCCTAAAATTCTCCTGATAATTGCCCTGCCAGGTTCTTCATATTGTCTCACACCTGAAAGAAAGGATTTCTGAAGGAGTGAAGTGAGGTTTCTGTGGCCATATACTTTTTTCATATTTCCTGTGCTAAGTAGAAGGTGAGGTGTAAATAGAGCCTGGGGCAGGCTGTGGTTGAACTAGAAGTCCTCACCTTGTTGGCATGGTGTCCTGCCAGTCAGAGTGCCACCCGGCATGGGCTGCTTTTCAGAAACTCCTGCCAGGGCCAGCTCAACTTAGGGCAGGGCTCACACCTCAGTTCCTGTTTCAAAGCTTCCATGCCCAACTTCCATGGCACAGAGCCAGTGTCAGAAAGTGTCTGGCTAGGACATTGAATCCATGGCTAAGTGTGTATTCATTTCCAAGTCTCTTTATTTTTTTCATTTATTTAATTTTTGGGTTGGCCACACCTGGCAGTGCTCAGGACTTACTCCTGGCTCTGCCCTCAGGGATCACTCCTGGGAGGCCCAGGGAGGGGCGATTTGGGATGATGGGGATTGAAGCTGGGTCAGCTGCCTGCAAGGCAAGCACCCTGACACCCTGCCCATTTTGCTATTATTACTCCAACCCCTTCTAAGTCTTTTTCTAAAACCATGATAAGATGATGCTTTCTTTAAATTTTGGCATAGCCTTTTTTAAAAGTCTGTATATATATAGAGACTCGCAGACATGGGGCAGAGCTGCTACTGCCTCTCCCTGTGACCAGCCGCTCACGAGGCACCCGGGAGGGATGGTGGGTTCTAGCCCTGGCCCACCACCCCAGCAGAGCCTCGCAACAAGCCAGATGACCTCCCACTCCATGAGGGCCTCCATTTTCCACTTTTGGACTTCTCTCTCATCAGAACTCCACCTAGCAGACCAGCCTATCACAGCCCGGCTCATCGAGTTCCACCCTGCAGCAGTCTTTCTTAAATCCGGCTCAGGTATGCCAGTCCAGAGACTTCGCAGACACGGGGACAGAGCTGCTACTGGCTCTCCCTGTGACCAGCCACTCACGGCGCCCGGGAGGGATGGTGGGTTCTAGCCCTGGCCCGCCACCCCAGCAGAGCCTCGCAACAAGCCAGAGCGACCCCCCACTCCATGAGGGCCTCCATTTTCCGCATTGGTCTCAGCCTATCACAGCCCGGCTCGCGCGGCCACTTGCGCGCCGCGGTTCATCAATAAATGCTGGACTTAGAGATGCCTACAAGAGTATGCTACCTGCAGGCAGAGCCTGGCAAGCTACCCATGTTGTATTTGATATGCCAAATACCAGTAACAATTATAGACCTCATTCCGGAATGGACTGAGGCTCTTTATGTTCCTGGAGCAAGCAGATGCCCTTGGGCTCTACTAGCATGAGACAGGACATATGGAGATGTTACTGGGGCCGCTCGAGCAAATCGATGATGAACGGGAAGACAGTGATACAGTGATATATATATATATAGTCTGTATATATATATATACAGTGATATATATGTCTGTATATATATACAGTGTATATATACAGACATATATATATCTGTATATATATATACAGACATATATATATACATATATATGTCTGTATATATACCTATTATGTCTGTATATATATACAGACATATATGTCTGTATATATATACAGTGATATATATATGTCTGTGTGTATATATATATATATATATATATCACTGTATCACTGTGTCACTGTCTTCCCATTCATCATCAATTTGCTCGAGCTGGCACCAGTAACATCTCCATATGACCTGTCTCATGCAAGTAGAGCCCAAGGTCACCTGCTTGCTCCAGGAACATAAAGAGCCTCAAACCATTCCATCAGGTCATTGGAATGAGGTCTATAATTGTTATTGGTATCTGTCATATCAAATACAACACGGTAGCTTTGCCAGGCTCTGCTGTGTGGTAGTACTCTCAAAATCCAGCATTTATTGATGAATTGCGTGGCGCCTGATAGGCTGGTCTGCTGGGTGGAGTTCTGGCGAGGGGTAAGTCCGGATGTGGAAAATGGAGGTCCTCATGGAGAGGGGGTCGTCTGGCTTGTGGTGAGGCTCTGTTGGGGTGGCGGGCCAGGGCTAGAACCTGCCATCCCTCCCTGGGCACCCCTCATGAGCGGCTGGGCACAGTGAGAGCCAGTAACAGCTCTGCCCCATGTCTGTCTGTCTCTCTCTCTCTCTCTCTCTCTATATATATATATATATATATATATATATGTCTGTCTATCTATCTATCTAACTATCTATCTATCTATCTATCTATCTATATATCTATCTATACATATATTCCTTGCCACATAAAAGCATTTTACTCAAAACAAGTAGGCTAAGAGAGGAAATTATGTGTGCATTTGAGCAATGCTTATGCGAGTGAGTGAAAGACAGATATTTTTGTCATTTAGCAGAGTCTTTCCTTGGGCAAGAGAAGATACTGCCCCATACCTTATCCTGCACAACTTGACTTCCCTTTCATTAAAAAAAAAAGAAAAAAACTCGGTACTTGATGCTTCTTTCTGAATATAAGCCCAAACACTTTCAACAGGTCAGACACGGTAGTAAAAACCTGTTGTCTGGCTTTGTATTTGGAATAATGGAGTCACTAATCTACTTGATCTGGCCAAGTCAGATAAAGGAGAAAGTGAGGGATATCCCCATGTCAGAGATGGAAGGTACTTGCAAAAGCAATTTCTTTGGGGGAGGGGGCAGCGGGAGTATGGGAAGACACATAAAAAAAGACCCCAAACAAGCAAAGACTGTTGGAAACCTTTTAATTAGTACTAATTACTTCAGCAGAAAATGTTGGAAGCTTGAAAGGATTTGTGTCAGCAAGTGAAAGATCAAAGATTGCTCCACTCGCATTTTAATCTGTTGGCTATAAAAAGGAATGGGGGTGGTAATGGGACCCAGGAGGATGGCGACCCAGGTGGCTCTGCCCTTAATCCTCTCTTTGCTGCTGCAGCCTCAGGCCTATCCCACTTACATAATCAGATGATTTAATTTAATTTTTTTGTTGTTGCTCTAACAGGGGTATAGAGGAGAGGATGACTGATTCCCCCCCCCACCTCTTTTTTCTCCTTGGTTAGGATGGAACAGACTGGTGAGGCTTTTATTCTAGCTATGCTTCCCTTCCGGTGACTCCCCTTGTCCTTCCCCCTCCTACCCAGCTAAATGAGACTGATTTCACTTGAAAACTTAAAAACAAACAAACAAACAAACAAACAGACAGACAGATAGACAAAAACCCAAACATAAAATTCCTGAGAGGGAAGAGCCCTTGGTTCCCGAGCACTGCCAGGAGTAACCCCTGAGCATTTGCTGGGTGTAACCCAAACAGCAAAAACAAATAAATAAATGAATAAACAAACAAACAAATAAATAAATAAAAGAATTGCCCTTCAAAAGCAATAGTACAATACTGTACTATTGCAACAGGAGGAGTTGGAGCAATAGTGCAGTAGGTAAAGCTTTTGCTTTGCAAGTGACTGACCCGGGTTTGAACCCTGGCATCCCAGGTCCTCCCTACCCCACCCCCCCTCTGCAAGGAGTAATTCCTAAGCACAGAGTCAGGAGTAACCCCTGAGCATCACTGGGTGTGACCCAAAAAAGAAAAACAACAACAAAGGATGAAGGAGTCTCTGGGTGCACTAAGGAAGTTAGGTCTTTGGTGTGGTCAATCTATGATTAAGTTAGACCTTAAATGGAGCAAGAGGTGGACTATACTACTGGTACATTCTACCTGCTGGGTCCCTCTACCTGATGTTCTCTAGAAGTCCAAAAGGGCAAGGAACGGGTTAGAGAAAACAAGCAGAGTCAGAGGCCCTGACAAATGGCTCCAGCAGTGGATAAGTGTCTGTTTTCACTCTTCTTCTGTGACTTTCTTCTCCTCTGACTCTCTAAGACTGGATTAGGTCTATAAGTAGTAGGAGCTTGACTCATGTCCTCAAGGCTCTCACCATTCCTGTGCCCATCTGGTGGCTTCTAACTGAAGATACCTGCAGTTCTTCTCAGATCCTGAATTTGCTCAGTTCTCAGTCAATGGCTGGATTAAGGAGATAGGTCATGGTCCCAGCTCTGTTGTTCCTGGTTGGAAACGGGCTGAGTAGTGTTCCACATTGTGCTACCTTCTACTCAGTACTGGCTGACTATTCTTCAGAATACAACTTTATTGGATGTCTATTCATTACTTCTCTGCAACCACTTTTCCAGAGTCGAGTAGTTTTGGCAGAAATCATACAGCTCACACATCCTCATGTGTTCATGTTCAAACCAGTTACATAAAAGGGTTGCTCATCCTGCCCTGCTATAGAAGGGAAATCATTGAACTGCTGTTCTCGGCAGTACCCAACCCCAGGATGCTTTCTCTATTTCTTTCACTTTCTTGTCTCACTGGTACTTTGTGTGAGGACGAACTTTCCCTTCATTTGAAAGGCCAAGGAGATGACTCTCACATCCTCATCTCACATGTGCTCCCAGGAACTCTAGTCTGACACTGGGTCATTGTGTGTGTGCACATGCAGAAAGGCTGAGCTCCCTGAAAGCAGGGCTAGTTTATTTCTGTCCCTCTAAAGCCCAGTGTATCCACCTTCAGAATCAGTGAATCAAAATAGCAGCTCAACTCAGAGGACTCAGAAACATCATTGAGTGTAACTTCATGACTGAAGAACCTGAGCTCCGACCCTCTTTAGTCACCAATTTAGGCTTATTCTTAAGCTCTAAGAGATAGGCCCCAGGAGGGAGGGTTTGGGAGGGTGGGGACTAGAAAAAAAACTTGCTTAGTAGGCTCCACACTCCTGATTCCATTTTTCTGCCAGGTGACTCTATATGCTGGGCCTGGCACTTTTAAATGTTTTCGGGAAGACCTGGCCTAGAATAGCCCAGCTTCTTGCAAGAAGGCCACTTTCCTGGACAAAGACCCTCAAAATCTGCTTGCTTCCCCAACAGCCTAGAGTAAAATGTTTGGGACCTATATCACTAGGTGTTTGACTTGTATCTTTCTAGAAACATGCATGTGAAAGCATCTGGCACCCAAATCTGATGAGCAACCTCTACTCTGTGTGAGATGTCTTCCTTTGCTCTCCTTTATCATCTTATCTCAGTGAATTCTGATATCCATTTATCATGAGGATGGAGAGGGTCTTAGTTGGCAGATTAGAGAAGCAAATGCATCAACACCTTGCTATTTGTAAGTTATCTATTACTGCAGAGCAAATCACCCCAAAGTTTAACAGCTTAAAACTACAAGCATTCCTTATCACACAGTCCCTGTTGGCCAGGAATCTGGATGTGGTTTCCACCCCAGGGTCTCTCAGAGGCTGCAATTAATCGCCAAGAAGGGCTGTAATCATCTCAAGGCTCAAGTAGGGGAGGTTTCGTTTCAGATATATTCATTCACAGAGTTGTTGGCAGGGTTTAGAGCCTCACAGGATCTCAGACTAAGGCCCCATTTTCTTTCTGGCTGTTGGTCAGAATGCTGCTCAACTCTTGTCAGATGTGCTTCTCCATAGCACAGATGTAGCAGCTTACTTTTATGCAGGTGAACAAGTAACTGAGGGAGGTCCTGTAAGATGGAAGTCACCATTTTAGGGGAGTAAACTTATCTCAGAAGATATTTCATTCTATTTTTGCTTTTGTTCTATCTTTGGACCACACCCAGTAGTGCTCAAAGATCACTCCTGGTGGGCTCAGGGAACCTATGTGGTGCTGGGGATTGAACCCCCACTTGGTCTTGTTCAAGGCAAGCACCCTACCTACCTGCTGTACTAACTCTAAACGCCTCGCAGTCTGTTCTTTAGATGCCTTTGGTCCATTCCTTACTGAGTACAGATTGCACAAGTGTATAAAGGGAACTGAAAGAAAGAATTCATTGAGATTTATCTTAGAAACTGCCTCTCACATTCTTGATTATCAATCATAGCATCCCATTGTTTTGGCATTACTTAAAAAATAGGGCATACAACTTTTTACAAAATGTGTAAAAGCACATTTTACTGATTGTCTCTATTCATTAAATAATATTAGCTAATTTAGAATTAAATCTTTATAAAACTTCTGTTACTCACTCTTCTGCTTCATCAAAGAGATTAACTAGAGCATACTTTTTATTTTTTAATATCATTTTCAAGTCTCACATCAGAGTTTACGCATCTGAAAATGTCATTCCTGGTCTTCCAGTTTAAACTGATCACTCCCTCCGAGTTTGGGTAGCACTTATTTTCTATATTGTTTATTTGGCACATAATCATATATTGCTTTGTGACAGTTCTATTGTTATCTTGAGTTACTCCTTGAATCTTGTATTGTTTAATTTCTACATGTCGACATCTTGTCTCTCCATAAGAATTATAAACAATTTGAATGCAGCAACTGTCTAATACTTCAGATAAATGCAACTGCTATGGAGGTTCTCTTTAAAATATGTTGACTTTTCTTTCCCCTTGACAATGATTTCCGGCTGTGCCCTTGAATTTTAGTGCCTGCTAAAGGGTGTGGTCCTCATCACTCGAACAACATGACCCCAATCTATTCTGGCTTTATTAGTCCTTTGGTTATTTGTGTATTTTGGCTTAGATCTCAAGCTGTTTCAAACAAGTTTCCTCAGGTTTCAGTATAATAGCCATTGTTTCCCTGCCTTTTCTCACATTTGAGCAAAGACTTGGAAAATACAATCTTAAAATTCTGCTTTTATACAGTCAGAGTTTACTAACAGAATACTTATGAGTCTCATTCCTAATTTCTCAAATTTGTGACATCATCATTGGGGCTTAGCAGGAAAATAAAAAGGAAGAAATCAGTATTGATTGCTGATTTCATGCCAATATGTTCACTTAGGTGTGTAACTGTATGTCAGAGAATGAAGATAGAGCTTGTGTGACTTTAAATAAATAGTGTACCAGTATTTTTATAAGCTGAAAAAAGATTGCATAAATAAGGAGTAGCGAGCCAAGTCTTGGGAAAGGATGGTAAAGTGAATATGACTTAAGGAGATGGACTGACCCTACCATCAGTTTGTATAAGTTTGAATTTCTACATCTGGCTCTAAGTACTGCTCATGGGGTCAAGTCTTCATGGTTTCAGGTTGGAGCAATAGTTCATCAGGTAGGGCATTTGATTTGCACATGGGCAACTCTGATTCAATCCTCGGCATCTCATATGGTTCCTCAGGCATCACCAGGAGTAATTCCTAAGTGTAGAGCTAGGAGTAACCCCTGAGCATTGCTGGGTGTGACCCAAAAAGCAAAAAAAAAAATCTTCATGGTTTCTCTTCGTTGAGCACTGAACAGAAAAACTTATGGGAATGGTAGGTATTAATGAGGTAGTTAAGGGTTGACCTCTGCTCCCTCTCCAAATTCATTATTGAAATCTTAACTCCAATGTATGAAAGTGTCTCCTTATTTGGAAAGGAGGCGGTTGTACATATAGTCATAAATGAAGTTATTTATGATAAGTTCAAATTATACAGAATTTATACCCCTAGTTTACTATCTATACTATCTAGTATCTAGTATCCAGTTACTCCCCTACTCTAGTATCTAGTATGATTGGTGAAAACACACACACACACACACACACACACATACCAGATGCTAGAAGAGATGTGAAGCAGAGAATCTACAGGTGCCTAAGAGGGAGCAAAACCTTGTTGACTGATGTCTTCATTTCTGCAAGACTGTGAGTTGAATTTCTATTGTTTCAGTCATCCTGTTAGTGATTCTTTGCTACAGATTCCTTACTGATATGGTTGTAAGTCTCTTGTACCTTGCATACTGCCTTAATCAGTTCCCTTGTTTTCTATCTCAGTTCTTCGCCCTGGTCTGCCATGAACTTCAGGATTCTCTCTTCTCTAAGAGATGGATTAAGTGTCTTCCTGCTGGCTTGACAGCCTGGTTACTTTTTCTTCATGAGAAGGGTCCATCAGGGTGAAAGTCACCTTCATAAGTAATGTTATGAACATAACATTCATATGGTTGCACTGGGGTAGATCTGAAATGTTTAAGGGAACTTTGTCTTAATGCTGGGACAGGCCCATTATGAGTGCAGAACTTTCTTCTCTGACTTTTCGAGAAGAGTGCTGTTTTTTGAGTTCACACATCTGGGCCAGTACAGATTCTCCAAGGGGTCATGAAAGCTGTGGCTTCCAAAGCACTTGCTCTGTTTGCTGTCATGTGCTCAGCTAGTGATGCTGGAGAAAGGAAAAGTCACATGGGCTTGTCAATCTTGTCTTATCCCTTGTAGCTGGAAAAGTTTCATTACTTAACTCGTGGAGACTGACAACTGTGTTGTTTCTTTTATCATTGTGGAGACTCATTTTTAGATCACAGACTGGGCCAGAAGATTTCACCCAAATCCCCAGCAAATGTGTTGGGCACTGATGAGGCAAGACGGGAAGGAAATCAGCTCATCTCACAACAGAAAGGCAATAAGTTTTAACCTTATTGATGGAGGGACCTGAGACCCACACCGAGAAAGATAGGGAGTGAAGATAGGGAGTGAAACTAGCTTCAGTTGGGTATGATGTTACAGATTTCAGATGTAAGAATTGCTTGTCCTCTAGCAATCATGATATCTAGGGATTGCTGTTCATTGGTGCATGGATACTTTGGCTTCCATCTTTGTTTACCCAGGTAAGTGCTAGCTAACACTGTTTTACTAGCATAACTAGTGAAAGTGTCCCTTTTACCATGAGAAGTTTCTCAATTTAGACAACAGATCATGCGGTCGTCCTACTCCTTGGCCAAACAAGCCACTGCCATGTCTATGGGCAACACTGATACTAATAAAGATGCATTAGGTTCACTCTCCATCCTTACCACTTCTCATATACTTGTCTCTTCCAGAATTTCTATAATGTATTTATTGTTCCTCAAATATTAACATCACTGATTCTGTATCACAATTGATGGTGTTTTACAATTGCCATTGCTCAGGGGGCAATTGTGATGCGATTGTCCATACACACTCCACCTGGGTCACAGGGATTCCTTATACATTCCATAATTGATCCATTATGGACCACTTAAGAATTTATCATTGAATTCTTAAACTGAAGGCAAAAAGTTCTTGCTTTTCCTGAGAATTGAAGTTTAAGCTGTACCTCGGGCTATGGGGTATGAAATGGAGCCCAGCAGAGGGTAGGTGGGAGCAGCTTAACAAAAGATGAAATAGCCGAAGAAGTTATTCAACCTTCCTGCAGGCCAGGGTGGCTCTTTAGAAGCTGAGAGGAGGTTTAATTTGAAAGCAGGTCAAATTATATTTTAAAGTTTACTTTGTCAAAAGTCTCTGCCCTGGTCTTACCTGTAGACAAGTCCTGAAGATACCAAGTCATTAATCTACCAAGAGGACTGTCCTGACCTCAGCCCCTTGCTTTGAAGTGTGCTGTCCTCTGCAGCAGGAGAAAATAATTTGCTACCTGCTTCAGTGAACCATCAGAAGCACCAGCAGACCTAATGACATGTGAGAATATTAACCTCCTACCACCAAGAGCTGTGAATCTTGAACAGCAGTCTATAATTCACCCGGTGCTTCTCAGCCCATTCTCTCAGGCTTTCTCTCACTCACTCTCTTCGGGTAGATGCAGAGAGAGAAGGAAAGACCTACTCATAAAATTTTATATTCTTCAGTAGAGCAAGCCTTGCTGAGCTGCTTAGTAATGAGACTTCCCTTTTGTGGTTGTAATATAAGGTATCAAAAATGCCCTCAGAGTCTGAGCTGGGAGTAAGAGATGGGAATTCTTTTTCATGTTGCATTTGGCATAGGAGTATTCGTTCTGTCACTGGGAAAGGACATTAGAGAAGGCAACCTTTAGAATATATGACTGAGGACTGGAGGTGTCAGTCGGTAGTAAAGTATTAGCTTTGTATGTGTAAGGCCTGGGTTTGATTACACATACAAAGGCATTACAAAAAATGAAAGGAAAAGAAAGAAAGCTTAGTGGGGCGGAGCAATAATATAGCAAGTAGGGTGTTTGCCTTGCATGTGGTCAACCCTGTTTTAGCCCTGACATTCCGTATAGTCCCCAAGCACCACCAGGAGTAATTTGAATGCAGAGCCAGGAGTATTGCTGGGTGTGATCCAAAAGCAAAAAAAAAAGAAAGAGAGAAAGAAAGAAAGAAAGAAAGAAAGAAAGAAAGAAAGAAAGAAAGAAAGAAAGAAAGAAAGAAAGAAAGAAAGAAAGAAAGAAAGAAAGAAAGAAAGAAAGAAAGAAAGAAAAAGAAAGAAAGAAAGAAAGAAAGAAAGAAAGAAAAGAAAGAAAGAAAGAAAGAGAGAAAGAAAGCAAGCTTAGTTAACCAAATATCTTAAAATATAGGTACTTGTCACTAAATATCAAAGAAAATGGAAGGAGCAACATTAATATTTACACATTTATATACAGTAAGTGATACTAAGAGGTTTTTCTAAGGTCTCTACATAGGTGTAGCTCTAACACCTCATTGTTTTATGATTTGTTCTGTGCCTCTGGGCCCTTATTTCTTGGTATTTTGGGACCCTTGAGCATAGGATATCTTGACCATCTTCATATTCCCAATACCTTCCAGAGAGTCTAATTCATAATGGTCCTCAAGCACATTAGTCAGAAGATGAAACCAATCTGTGAAGGTTTTGCAAGTGGGAGAAAGCCAAGATTCACCAGCATTTTACTCATGGATCCAGCTATACTTTTCCTAGCTCTGAAAGGAGGCACTTTTTTCCAACTCACCTTCTTGGTTATTACTGGTTTGAATGGTAGGACACTGCTTAGGAGATTTTTGAAAGTGGCATATTGTTCTGATGGACATTATCTTCTAAACTCAGTGCATCAAATCACAGATATAGCACCAAAGGACCACAATTGGGGCATGAATATGGATCGGGGATACTCAATGTATATCTGCTGATGGATGAATAAATACATGAACATGTAATGAATTCTATGCTCATTAGGATGCCTCTCCACTTAGCCAGGTCTTTTATTTCCCTATCTAAAATCACTGTCTGTCACTGTCTTCCCGTTTATCATCAATTGGCTTGAGCGGGCACCAGTAACATCTCCATATGTCCTATCTCATGCTAGTAGAGTGCAAGGGCACCTGCTTGCTCCAGGAACATAAAGAGCCTCAAACCATTCCATCAGGTCATGGGAATGAGGTCAAAATTGTTACTAGTATGACTACAAGAGTATGCTACTGCAACGGCAGAGCCTGGCAAGCTACCCGTGTCGTATTTGATATGCCAAATACCAGTAACAATTTTTGACCTATCTAAAATGTCTCTGTACAATCTGTGGTAGGGAACATGGCTTGGTCAAATACTTACTTTTGATGACTTACAGGTGTGAGGAAATCAAAATTTCTTCCTTTGTTGGCTTCACTAGCACAGTGAAGGAATGGAAACACCATGGACAGTGTCCTCGCTGGACAGATGAAATTCTCTGACTTTCTGGTCTCTCCAAATCACTATTCTCTTCCTTTTGCCATTGTCTTTTTTTAAAAATTAATTTTATTAAAAACAGTCAAATTAAAACTGCTTCTGTCCAGGGCATCTCAAGGTCCATTCATTATGGCTTCTTATCTTGGCAGGCGATCGACATGGAAAGGCAGCTCGGCCATTATGCACATACAAAGCCCATCACTTCTCTACCAATGGCCAATTCATCAAACATTTATCTTTTGCCCTCTGAGCACTGTGTCACTTTGACTGTCACTCCCTAGTCTGGGTTGCTGTGAAAGATGAAAGCAATGTTTAGGGAGAGATTTTCCCCCCAACTTTTCTCTCCCAGATTTGTCTATGCTGCTCAGACTCCTGACATGAAATTGTTCTCCCATCCCTGCTTTCTAGTTCCCCTCTTATTGGTCGTGTGCAGCTTGGGATGGCCTGGGGCACTCATGCTGAACTCTTGACTGAATTGTGGTCTGATTAAAGCAGCGATAAAATGTTGGGAGTTCTTCTGTCAACCTCCCCTTTGAGCATAGAATAAAAGAAAAAGCTATCAAATCTAGCCTTGGCAATTTACAAAGAGTAAAGTAAAATCCCCAAAGAGGGCAAGACAGATTCTCTTGAAGCATTTTAGGAAGATAATGGCTGAGGCAGGATAGGAATCCTGCTAGGTTTCTTGTTCATTCTCTTTATCTTTCGTCTTTTGCTTTTGTGTGTGGAGCCATATCTGCTAGTGAACAGGGCTTTTTCCTGGCTCTGTGCTGAGGGATTATTCCCGGTTGTGTTTAGAGAACCACATGGGATTGAGCCGGGCTCAGCCACGAGCAAGGCAAGCACCCTTCTTTAGTACCACTCGGTCTAATGCTCATTCTTCAGAGTTTATGAAAAGAGGATATTTTCCTTTATTGCCCAAGGATTCTGACAGGGTAGTATTTCTTGGAGTCAAAGTTACTTTTTGGGGGGTTTAATTCTTTAAAAAATATGCAACTTTTGATGATTTGTTTTCTAATACTATCTTTCAGATATCAACTCCTTCTCTATAACACAATCCTTTTGTTTGAGACCTTATGCTTTACTCCTAATTCAGGATCTGCAATGTGTTGGCCAGGGTTCTTTGGTTATAGAACTGCACTACAGGAGGTTAGAAAATTAAACCTCAGAGGTGTTATTTTTCCAATACTTTAGGGCATGTCCAGGACTTGAAATCAGAGCTCACGTTGTCAAGTTTAGTGGTCATAACATTGTGTGTTCACTTACTGCTTTTGTGTTTGGCTTCACTGAGTTGGTAAGAGATTGTCTGTCAGAATAAGCTATTCCTTAGGAAAACACCGGCCTGGTATTTTATCCCCTAGAATAGTTTTTGGGTAGAGAGAGAAAAGGAGATAAGCACAGAATACCCTCCACTTGTTCTCAGAAAAGCCATTGCTGATCCCAGGCCCATCTCTCAGTGTTTAGTTTCTTCTATTCATTCCTAGGTTTATTATTTCTGTTAGATGTTGGTCCTCAAGACCCAAAATGTACCATTATATGAAATGGAAAGTGCTGACAGTTGTTCTTTGAAAGGTATTTTGCAAAGCTTGGGCTGTTTGGAAGAAGAAAAAATGGCTCCTATACTGGGCCACTTTGGGAGGTCCCTGTATCTCTCAGACCCTTTCTTTCCCCCTGAAGGAGAAATAAAGCAATCTTGTAGTCTGGGACAGAAAACATGTTTTCAACCTTTTTGGCCAACTGGGACCTCACAGAATCACTAGTTGGCCTGTTTTTCCTTTCTTTTTTCTTTTTCTTTTTGCTAGCTTTCCTGGCCTGATTCCATTCCTGTGGAGCCCTGCCCACAGGGAACTGGTCTTTGGGCAAGTATTTGATTAGGGCCTTTTTGGTCCCTGGGGACTTGAGGCCCAGCCATGCAAATGTCTCCTTTTCTGGTTGATTTGCAATGAGTAGACACCATCTGTTGAATTAA
Organism: Cryptotis parvus; assembly: GCA_021461705.1. Classification (NCBI taxonomy): domain Eukaryota; kingdom Metazoa; phylum Chordata; class Mammalia; order Eulipotyphla; family Soricidae; genus Cryptotis; species Cryptotis parvus. The sequence goes on along the minus strand of JAJIBD010001291.1, from coordinate 90,453 downwards.
AGCTTCCCTTTATGGAGGGTGGTGAAAGGCCCATGTGGAAGAGACACTGTTATCTTTCAAGCTAATAGCTCATGAGGTTGAAGAGCCATGTTCTTGGCCCAACATGTGTTTGCCCAATAGCTGTGGGAGCCTCCCCACACCAGGCGCTGAATTCTGCCCCATGGCGACATAACGCACATACCGCAGCTGCAGCTCACCATGTCCACTCCCTTACATCTCTCTAGTAAAGAAAACCTCCATTTATAGAACAAGTCAAACAAACTCACTCTTTAGACTCTTAAAAACAAACAAGATCCTGAGGCCATAGGCTCCATGCATGCATGCGTGGTTTTATAAAATCTCAAGCCGTGAATCAAAATAATTTTAGAGACATAGTCAAAAGCCAGGCCTAAGCCCTGTCACCAGGGTGGGAAAGATACACTGAAAGCACAAGACAGCCAGATGGGCAAGGTGATGGGAGCAAGACAAAGAAACATCTAGATTGTTCTCTAGGCAAGATTTTCAGAAGGTTCCTAGTTCTGTGTCTTTAGAGATTCACTGCAATAATCTCAGGACAGATGTAGGAGGTGGCTCAAAAAAAAAAAAAGGTAGCTGAGACAGCCCCAATTTCTGTACAGTTCTAAAGCCCTTCTTCACACACCCCTAATGATGTCCTATATGATCTGTTACTAGTAGTCCAACAACTTCTTCCCTTTCTGGAAATGATAAACCCATTGACAACAGATGCCATAACTTCCACATCTTCCATATGCCTAGATGTAGGTGCTCACCAGGATCTACCATGGGGAAGTAGGTGGCATTTAAATTCTGTATTCTTTAAAATATACTTTGGGGAATATAAATTGTTGGAGTTCTAAGACCAGCTTATTGTTTTTTTTCCTTGTTTCTTCACTACCAAAAGTAACACAGCGTGACTAGATGCTCAAAAGACTTCGATCGTTGAGCTCAAGACCATCTCTTATTCCTTAACCCTCCTCTTCCCAGACTAACTTATTTTAATTATTGGGTTTTAGGGTTACACCCAGCAGTGCTCAGGGATAACTCATTGCTCTGTGCTCAGAGATCACTCCTGGTGGGCTTGGTGGACCAGATGTGGTGCTGGAGATTGAACCCAGGTTGGCTACATGCTTCTGTACTATTGCTCTGGCTTACCTAACTTATTATTAAGCTTTCTTTTTGCTCATTTTATGCTTCTCTGATTGTATCTAGTGCATATAACATTAGAAATAAAATAGTATTATTTTACAATAAAATAGTATTTTTTCTGCTTCTCTGATTGTATCTGGCACATATAACATTAGAGTTCAATGCCAAAGTTTCTCCAGAAAATGCAAAATACTGGGCCTGGTGCTGTCACTTGATGTGTTTTTGTGCTTAATGAATGACTGATATGTAGAAGTACATGCTATTGAATTTCAGATCAGTCCCACCTAAAGCAGACTAATCTATGAGGATCATGTGAAAAACAATTGTAGGATGTAGTTTTTCTGAGGATTGATCTAGGAGGGCCAGGAAGGGTGTATGGTTGGAAATTTAAAATAATTTGAAAACTACCTAGGTTTATCATTATAAATGAGTACACATATGTATATATATATATAGATATATATATATAGATATATATATATAGATATAAAATAAAAAGGATTACAAAGCTAAAATAAAAGGTGTGGTAAGGGTACAAAAATTTATACTTTTATACTGTACCTAGAACTTAAAAAATTGCTTAGCAGAGTAGATGGGAAACTTTACTATATGTTCAAATGTTTCACATGTGTTTTGCTGCCATGTGGGGTTTCAGATAAATCAATTTATCTTTCTAAGCATTTTCCACTGCCTCCTGTGAAGAATGGAATTGCCTAAAATTCCTCTAGAGAAAAAAGAGAAAGAATTTAGGAATCTGCCACAGAGGCAGGCTGGAGGAGTGGGGAGGGAATCGGGGACATTGGTGGTGGGAAATGGGCACTGGTGGAGGGATGGGTGCTGGGACATTGTATGACCGAAACCACAAATGTGAGCATCTTGTGAACATCTTTGTAACTGCATATCTCACGTTGGTATAATAAAATATTAAAAAAATTAAGAAAATAAAATTCCTCTAGAACTGAAAGACTGTGTATCTATGAAGAAGACCACAAGAGGGTATATGTTGTGTACACAGAGATCTTGGTTCTGCTATGGAGTTCAGAATCTAAGAAGTCCATGAATTGCTGTGCATTACAAAAATATGAACTGCCCCCCACACTTAGAGAAGTATAAAAGAGGCCTTGCACAGGCCTTGCTGGAAGATAAAGACACAGACTTTAGTGTGGCTAGGAATGGCAGAGTGAGAACTCTCTGCTGCCCTCTTTCCACCATGTGGAGTCAGTCATGAAGGACCCTTGGCAAGGAAGTAGTGGCTCTTGGCAGCCCCTGTAAACTGTGGTTATGAGTACCACTCTGTCAGATCAAACTGAATGTCATCAGAGGTCACCAAATCTTCCACCTTTTGCAGAAATTCCATATTAACAGCTTCATGATGTGTACAATGATCAGGTAAACAGTTCTTTCCAAAGTTTTTTTTTTTTTTGCTTGCTTGTTTTGTTCAGGTCTCTTTTCTCATCATACATAATCATATCCTATTTATTTATTCATTGACTTTTAGGGCATGCCTGGTGGTGCTCCAGCGCTACTGCAGGCTCTGTGCTCAGGGGTTACTTCAAATGGTACTCAGGGGCACCTGTGGTATTGGGGACCAGAACGGAGCTTTCTGCAAGCAAGGCATACCTTTAGCCCATTGAGCCACCTATCCATCCCTTCAATTTAAATATTTCCTGAAAATAATTTATTTTCACATAATCTTTAGAGGATAATATTGTCCAGTGGCCAGATAAGATGAATAAGATCATTGTACTTTCTGGAATGCCAGAAGCTTCTAAACAGCTAAGCCATGTCTATTGCTGATCAAATAATCTAGACCATGTTGTGCACCTTTTCTTACACACTTCATTGCTTGTTGGTTCTTGTGTGGTGTTTCTGAGTGCAGATTCCCTGTTCAGTCAGTCTGGTACCCAGAACTGAAGCAAAGCCATAGATAGACTTACTAAAGTGCAGAGGAGAGGACCTGAACCAGAGAATCTTCTCTGGAGACCCCAAGAAGAGAGCTCTAGGGTCAGAGGAGCTTCTCTGGAGACCCTGAGAAAGAGAGTTCTAGAGTGAGAGGAGCTTCTCTGGAGACCCTGAGAGGAGAGTTCTAGAGCCAGAAGAGCTTCTCGAAGACCCAGAAGAGAGTTCTAGAGCCGAGGAGTTTCTCTGGGGACCCCGAGAAGAGAGTTCTAGAGCCTGAGGAGCTTCTCTGGGGACCCCGAGAAGAGAGTTCTAGAGCCAGAGGAGCTTCTCTGGGGACCCGAGAAGAGAGTTCTCTAGAGACCCGAGAAGGGGAATTCTAGAGCCGAGGAGCTTCTCTTGGAGACCCTGCTCTATTCATACAAGAGTCCTCTACCTTGTGTTTGGGGAACAATTTTGTTTTACCTATAAGGACATTTCCTGGACATATCCCAATTATAAAATAAATATCCATGATAAAAACCTGGTCGCTAGTGAAAATTTTTTAGAAAGCAGGGGTTAGGGGAATCTATAGACCCATTATCCAGAGGTTAGTGATATAATCTAGGATATTTCTATTGCAGGTCTATAAATAGACACTTGGACATTAGTGTTTAGACTATGGAGGTGCATTTGTGTGTGTATGTATCCAGTATTGTGACATTGTCCCTTTGTACAAAATTTTATATTGCTAGTGTTTTGTAAATTAAAAACTCCTAATAAAGTCTACTTTAATGACTTAACCATCAGTCAAGTCAGTGTGGCAAACATGTGACAAGTTAAATTTTGTGTGGAGGACTGAAGGGATCAGATAGGTGACTTTTCATTGCATGGAATTTTAGTGTATGTGTTGTGTAAAAATTAAAATTTAGGTGCTTAAGTAGATAACATGAAAGTTTTACTGGATCAGCAGATAACCATTTACAATAACATTTTTTTGGGGTCACTCCGGGCAATGCTCAGGAGCTACTCCTGGCTCTGCACTCAGGAATTACTCCTGGCGGTGCTCGGAGGGACCACATGGGATGCTGGGGATTGAACCCAGGCCGGCACAGGCCAGCTGCATGCAAGGCAAATGCCCTACCCACTGGGCTATCGCTCCGGCCCCTACAATAACATTTTTAATTGAGGCATGATATTTTATTATACACAGCATTGTGTTGTTTTTGTTTTTAATCATTCCTCTATTTGGTGGCATTTAGACTTGTTTGCAAACATTACTATAAATATACTTTTCTGATAGGTCTGTTTAAAATAACAAGCTGTAATGAACATAATTCTTCTGATCATTTTTCTTTTAGGACTTGCATTTATTTTAGGGCTTTTCTTAATGCCTTACAAAAGCCCTTTCATATTAAGGAGTTTAAACCTTAGACTGTCAGAGTAATTGCAAATATTTTCCTACATTTTTATTTGCCTTTTAAATTTTAATAGATATTTTGGGTAATTCAACTTTATATCTTATATTAGACCTTGTGAAATTCCATTTTGTTGGAATGAAGCCACTGATCAATCCCAAAAGGATCTTATTGGATCCTACTCATTCCTTTTGGCTATCTTTCTAGGATGGTGGCCTCTGTAAGTATGATAAACATATTCTTAACCAAGTCAATTGCCAAAAACCAAGACACCAGAAACTGCCCCTTAAGCAAGTTGGGCCAATTATTAGTGTTCTTAGGGTGTATTTTTGAACTGATTTGACTCTATCCAAAGTTTTTTAAAAATTTTTTTTAGTCTACCTTTTGCTCTCCTGTCACAAGGATACCATTAAAATATTTTGCAAGACCATTTTGAAGTCTGCATTCTGTATTCATCTTTATTGCTACATAATTGTTAACATGTCACAGGTTTTGTCTATAATGCACAGAAACTGCTTACTGAGAATTCATCCATGCACTGTTAAATTTATATGTATGCGGTTTCATTTTGCAATGGATTTGAGTTTACTTAAAATGAAACACTATACAATAGACAAATGAACTAACAGCTATAACAATTATGAGCATTTGTGGTAAAGTTAGGAAGCAAATACGGAGACCATGGTTTGTTTGCCTTTTAGTAGCTGAGCTTCCTGATGGAAAGATGAAAAAGAGGAAGTAAAAGTGAGCAGATGCATGAGTTATAGTGTCTACAGGCAAGCTAATACAGCTTTTCAGAGGCATTATCTTTTTAGCATTTTATATAAGTACATTGATGAACTTGTAAAGTTTAGAGAATCTTACTCCCTTTTCAATAAACAGAAGCTGTAAGTATTCATTTGGGGCCCTTACCTCCTGCTAATTCTCTGTAGTTCTTTAGTGATTGTATTTGACAGTTTGCTCATTATTCTTGTTAGGCATGAAGACTTTAGACTTGATCCCACTTTGAATTAAGAGACACCTAGAGAGGGGCCCAAGCAATAGTGTAGCAGGGAAGGCATTTTCCTTGCATGTGACTGGCCCAGGTTTGATACCTAGTATCCCATATGGTGGGTAGAATATTCACGGTAATTTGGAGGTAAAAAAAAACTCACAAAAAATACAAAAACCATGTCATTCTCTAGGGTTCTCTCTCTCTCTCTAGTTCTCTTTCTCTCTCTCTCTGTCTTTTTGGGTTACAACCAGCGATAATTCACAGGGGTTACTCCTGGCTTTGCACTCAAGAATTACTCCTGGTGTGTTTGGGGACCATATGGGATCACTTGATCACTTGAATTTTTTTTTACAATTTTCAATTTAGAGCTCTTAAACAATATAAAATTTTATTTTCTTCATTTTGGGATCATCTATCACAGTACTCATCAGAGCTATGGTTGGGCTACATTGGCACGTGATAGGGTCCAATGGAAATGTTACTGGTGCCCGCTCAAGCAAATCAATGAATAACGGTATTCAAGTGATCAAGTGATCCCATATGGTCCCCAAACACACCAGGAGTAATTCCTGAGTGCAAAGCTAGGAGTAACCCCTGTGCATTATCGCTGGTTGTGACCCAAAAAGACAGAGAGAGAGAGAAAGAGAACAAGGAGAGAGAGAGAGAGAGAGAGAGAGAGAGAGAGAGAGCCCTAGAGAATGACATGGTTTTTGTATTTTTGTGGGTTTTTTTTTACAATTTTCAATTTAGAGCTCTTAAACAATATAAATTTTCATTTTCTTCATTTTGGGATCATCTATCACAGTACTCATCAGGGCTCTGGGGGTGACTGAAAAATTCTATGTAATGTTCTGTCTCATGATGTCAGTATATACTTCCATAAACCATAGCCTTTTCCATATTCTTTAATTTTATAGAGACAGCACCCTCCATCATCATACTTGTTATATGGAATTACTATTTTATATTGTTCTTTGAATATACATGGCTTTGTGATCGGAAACACAGATAAACACTCACAAAGCATACGGAGCCAACTATCTACAGAGCAACATACTATAGGTAGACTAAGCGTATTTGATGGTTTACCTGGTATTATGAAGTTTACATTGAGATTCTGAGTTGCTCTCTGCTGGGGTCCCCAAGCACTGCCTGTGGCAGTACTCTGTTGCCAGAGCCTCTGCATCTTTTTTTTTCTTTTTGGGTCACACCTCGCAATATTCAGGGGTTACTCCTGGCTCTTTGATCAGGAACTACTCGTGGCGGTGCTCAGGGGACCATATGGGATGCCAGGGATCAAACCCAGGTTGGCTGCATGCAAGGCAAATGCCCTACCCGCTGGGCTATCGCCAGGCCCCAGCCTCTGCATCTTGCCTGAACTTCCCTCCTGAGGCCACTATGTAGATAAAGCGGGGAAAACAGTTTGAATCTGTGACTTTATGTGACAGTATATCTTACCATGTATTCTATGTTAGCTGGTATAAATATTTTCTCTCATGCTACCACAATCATCATGGGACTAGATAGATCATACCAGTATATTTACTTGGTCACACTGGATCTCTTAAGTACACCAGAGAGAAATGCTGTTTGCCTCCAAGCAAGCAGACATGGCTCTCTAATAAGTATAAAGGCTAATATACAAAACAAGAATGAAGTAAATATGAGAATTTTGTGAAGGCTTGGAGAAATATATACTTGACTGTAGAATATCCATTGGTACAAATGCATGCCTTTGTATTCTGAGATACAGTTCAGCTCACATGCCCTCCCCCATCTACATAGGGCCTAGTGGAGAACCAAGGGTGGGCCTGCAGCCTTGGCTGGGGCAATATTAACATTTCAGTGGGGCTAGGTGAGGTCCTGGCAGAGGTTACCTGAGGGGAGTAACCCTAATTGCTTTCCATTGATGTGGGTGGTCTGGGCTGAAAAGTTATAAAAGCTGTGGCCCTTTCACCTTTTTGCCTTTTTGTTTTTGCCTCTTCACCTTCTCCCTCTGCTCTCTGCCTCCCCATTCTCTTCCCTTTTTGGGCCTTAACACATGGTAGCAGCCATCTTGGCCTAGGATTCTAAACCTATACGTGGCTGGGGCCCAGATAGGAACCTAAAGTCTGGGGTTTTCCTGTTACTGGATTGTATATCAGAACAAGTGTGAGTAAAGTCTTTTGAAACTTTGCTGGATTCTTGTGTCTTTCTCCATCCACTGATCCCCTGGGGCAAAGGGATCCCTGACTCTGCTCCCAGATTTTGTTGGGTGCCTCATGTTTCCCGACAGCTGCCAGCTGTAGAGAGGCAGCCCCGTTGCTTGAGAATCACCAGCTCAGTTGCCCAAGAACTGCTGGGAATGGCCCATGATCCTTCAGAGCACTGCGCGTGGAGAACAGCAGAAGGAAGAGAGTATAAACACGAATGTGGATATTTGGCTTGACAGAAGCAGCACGGTCACCGGGGTATACTGTTTTCAGTTACTTTGAGAACATCCCAATCAGTGAGCCTGAATTCAAGGCCCACAGTGGTTCCCTTCACACACTTTCTCTCTGAGGATTTGTTTTCAGTCAGTAATGGTACAGGCTGAAGGCAGAGGGCCCTGATTCTTACCATAACCTGTACCCCAGAATGAGACGATCAGTAACTATTGTCAGAGTTATTTTGGGGGGCTTGGAAGGGCTGCCTGTGGACTACTAACTGTTCTGCCCCAAACCTACCAGCCTGCCCTTGTCCTGTTTGTTTCCTGTTCCTTCTGCAGAGAATGTTCAGCAAAGGATGCAAATGACTGAGTATGTATCATCCAAGCACATGGGGTGGGGCTATAGGGGTGACCCCTGTGTGGAGCCTGTGCTCTGCCCTGGGTCCCTCATCACAGCTCCCAGCATGGGCCTCACAGAGGCAGGGCAGCAGCCGCCTGTTTAGTGCTGCTGTTTTTATAAGCTAATGAGGGCAGAGTGTGAGCCATGGGCAATGATGCTGGGATATTAACTGTGACAGGAAGCTTGATCATAATTATCTTAACGAGGATAGGGTTAATTACAGTGGAAACTTTAAAGTTCTCTCAGTTTGCATCCACTAGAGCTGAATGCATTGTGATGTTTTGTCATTTTGATGTGACTTTGGAAAAGGCATTGGGACTGTCTCAGCTGCAGCTGAGCTTCCTGGGGGGAGCCCAGCCAGAGTCTTGTGAAGCAAGAATAATGAAGGAGTGGCCCACGATGGTACCTGTGGGATGGAGGTCACCAACCTGAGCGTGGGATCATAGGCTGCCTTCCTGCTGGAGGGCTGAAGGCCGGTAATCTGCAATGTACTATCTCCTGGTGCTGAGTAGGTTTCCAGAGCAGTGCACCTGCCACACTTCAGACCACACACGGGCCTCTCTCCCTGGGCTGGGAAGACTCCCTCCAGCTGCTGCTTCCCTTTGCAGGCCCTGACCACAGCAGAAGTGTCAGCTTCACCTTCTAGCATGCCCCTTGGAAATCTACAACCACTGTGAGCCATGCTGGTGAGTGAGCCCAGACGCGTGCTCCCACCCTGCAACCAGGCTCTCAAGTCCAAGCTGTGTCTAGAGTCCACATGCAAGGCTCCGCAGAGAAGTGACCATCCCATTCTTTTTCACTGTAGCAGCCATAACTGTCTCGCCAAAGGGTCCATCTGTGTGCTGCTCTTATGCCCCCTCAACTCCATTGTCATTTCACTTATCAGCACACATCCATTTGCAGGCATCTCGTAAAGAGACATGAGCTCAAGAACGGGTATACAGTATTTCTTTCCGCAGTTCCTTCCAGAGAAACCACAACACAAGAACAATTGGAACTAGTAAAAAACATGAACTATCTTCCAGAATGTGTGTTTAGGAACCTCCTGGTTGCCAACCAAATCCCCCAAATCCAGTCTTCTGCTCTAGCTTCAGTGGGTCTCTATCCCTTACTATCAATATGTCTCCGGGCTTGGAATGAGCTGATTCAGCCACTGTTGGAGTGCAGGCAAGGCAGGCAGTATTTTATTCTTAATTTATTTTCATTATTTTTTTAATTTATTTTATCTATCTATTTATTTATTTGTTTGTTTATTTAATTAATTATACCACAGTGAGAAACACAATTACAAAGATGTTTATGATTGGGTTTCAGTCATACAGTTTTCCAGCACCCATCCCTCTACCAGTGCATATCTCCCACCACCAATGTCCCCAGATTCCCTCCCCCTTCCCCCAGCCTGCATCTATGGTAGGCTCTCCTCCTCCTGCTCCTTCCCTCCTTCTTTTTTCCTCTTCTTCCTCTTCCTCCTCTTCCTCCTTCTCTTCTTCCTCCTTCTGCTCCTTTTTCCTCTTCCTCCTCCTCTTTCTCCTCCTCCTTCTTTTTCCTCTTCCTCCTCCTCTTCTTTATCCTCCTCTTTTTCCTCCTCCTCCTCTCCTTCCTTCTCCCTCCCTCCTCCTCCTCCTCTGTGGAGAGAGGCCCTTGTATGGTCTGAAGTGTGACAGGTACATTGCTCTGGAAACCTACTCAGCACCAGGAAATAGGAAGAATAATGGAGGAGTGGCCACAGTCACCGTCTGTGGCAGAAAAACTGGTATCTGTGTATACTCCCTCTGACACTCCCCTGACCGGAGCTTTGTCTCGCATCATGCCTGGGATCTTTGTGTTCTACCTCCCAAGAAACACTCTTGCACAGGAGCTTACTTCTGCTCTTCAGTTACCCATCGTTTATAGATCTTGATGAGAGAATCCAATTTGCATAGTACAGCTTGGAACAATGGTTGTTTCGATGCTGCCTTTGCCCAGAGCCCAAACGATTCTCTGTGTGCAAAGGATGCAGTAGTGATACAGCAGTGCATATAGGTGGCCTCAGCTCCCCTGCAGTAAACAGAGCCCATCTAGAGAGCATGTTTGGAGCATCACTCAAAAAGTTCCAGTCTTGGGGAAAGTTGAAGTCTCCCTGTAGAAGCCAGACTACCTACAGACTTTCGCATGTGTGTTCATTTGCCCTGGATCCCAAATGCCTGAACCTAATCCCCAAGATCAAGGCTTTAAGAAATGGTATGAGAGAAAGGGGGATCGGAATCAGAGGAGCCAGTGTCAGCTAGTCCGCCAGTGGCATGTCTTGGCTTCTAATTCTCTGCAAGAGCCTGTGAGCTGGAAGCCACAAAGAACACGGTAGTCCAGACAGGGACACTTGTATGCTCCAGACTCACACTCTAGGCCAGTGGGGTCACAGATCATATTTGTTGGAATTGGGCCGGATACTCTGAGCCTGAGAAAGTGGGCAGAGGAACAGCCAGTGCAGCTCATGCCCACTGCTTGCACCCACCATATGCTGTCCTGGGCACTGGTTTTGGAGAGATTTGTGCTGGGCTCCAGCTCTTAATGGAACCAAGCTGGAGTTTGGACATTCATATGTGGAACTCTGGGTTCCATGATGTCCAGGGATTTATGTCTTTTTGTTTATGGGGTGGGAGGGAACCACACTCATCTGTGCACAGGGCATACTCCTGGCTCTGTGGTCATGAATTCACTCCTGGTGATCAAATACGATGACTGGGTTATGGCCAGGGTTGCCCAAGTATAAGGCAAGCACCTTTCCCTGCTGTAAAATGGCTCAGGTTCAGAGTCTGGGAATTTAACCACTTGTTCTCGATGAGTGTTGCACCTCCTGGGGAATAACTTCATCTCTGGGTTTATTTTTCCCTGGTGCCACAAGGCAGCCCTTTGGAGAGTGCTCTGGTGTGAGGTCAGCTGAGATGCTTATGTGGGTGTTTTCCAGACCAGCAGGAGGCTCTGCAGTGGAGGTGTCACTGGGAAATGAGTCAGTGTTGTAGAGAAACTCCCTGATGTGTCACATTTTCTGCAAGAACCTGGAGGTTCCTGGTGAATCCACCCTCCAGACGATCTTGTAGCTCGGCTGACAGCCTGTCCAAGCTCTGCCTAGCTCCTGGGGCTGCAGCTGGAGAGGCTGGAGAAGGCTTCCCAGCTTGAGCACAGAACATTAGGAGTTAACTTTCAGTGGTGTGGATGAGAAAGGGCTGTTGTACTGTCCTTGCTGTGACTCCACCACTGCTCCCCCAAGCTGAGTACTTCATTCTTTCAGGTGTCAGTTTATTTACTACCTCGATGTCCCCATGGCTTCACTGCATTCTTCTTCCAAAAAAAAAAAAGCAAGAAACCCATTTTCAATAAATTAAAACAATAACATCAGGCTAGGCACATGGAGCCAGACCATGCCTCACCCCCAGTCCTCAAGGCCTTCCTTCAATAGCATTCCTCCCCTGCTCAAAAGCAAACCAAACTGAAAACAAATCCTGTAAGAAAAAGCAACAGTCCTCTCTGGCTCTCAGGCGGTAATGATTAGGTCCTTCTGCAGACGCCTTGCTGTTTGGGCAAAGCTTGGGGACACTGGGCAGAAGCAAATTAAGTGATTAGTAATGAAAAAACAAAGCAGAGAGGGGAAAGTCAGAGGCACAGAGCCGAGAGAAAGAAAAGCTTTCCGTGTGGCTTCCGACGAATGTGCCGAGGAGAACTGCTAAGAAATGATACTTGAAGTTATATTTATTATTGTAAGAGGGGTATGATATTTCTGGGCAGGAATGATGGATGACAACTTAAATTTGTGTCCAGGGAATGAAGGTGAACTGTGACAGAGTTATTTATCTTGGGAATGGAGGTTAGGGTCAGCCGAGGCTGGGTGCCTGAAGGCACAAGACATTGACAAATTTATCCTGCAGGCCGTATCTGAAGCCCTTTGTTTTGGATCCTGGCTACTCACTAAGTGACCCTCATCCTTCATGTTGGCAATGCGTGAAGGATGCGGTGAGTGCCAGCGGCCCTCCCCCCCACCGCCACTCCCGCCCCGGCTCCTGCTACTAATTCTTGTCATTCACTTTGCTGACAGGCACCAAGCCCAAACTATTCCCAGTCCTGAAAGGGAAGGTTAAAATATTTATTTCGGCTCATAATGGCCTCCCTGATTTAGTGCAGGATCATTTTTCCTGTTGCCTTTGTCATTGCAGGTCACTGGAAGGACTGAGTGCGTTCAGGAGCCTGGAGGAGCTCATCCTGGACAACAATCAGCTCGGGGACGACCTCGTGTTGCCAGGGTTACCCCTGACTCCATACCTTAACCCTCAACAAGAACCAAATATCCTTGGATCTGTCCGCGGCCCCCGCTCCCCCACCCACCCTGCAGTGGTCCCCTCCCACCACCCCCCCCCACCCCACTGCCCCCACAAATACCTGCAAAATGTCAAATGAGGTTTATGTGTCAGCTAAATTAAAGTATGTGAAATACAGCCCATGGGCAGACAAAGCGTTCTGTCTCCTGGCACTCGGGACACTTCAGAGTAATTTATTATAGGTCATTCATAAATGAAATGCACCATTATATCTTCCTGTTGCTCCATTTTAGTGTAGGGATCTAAGTTATGGCTTTGAAGAAATCTTTTTTAATAGATAAAAATAGAGAAAGAAAATAATGTCAGTGCTGCTGAGAAGGTGAAGCTGGTGCTGTTTGCCTGGGCTTGTGTGGGAGGGCGACCTCTGGTGGTACCTAGCCGGTAATGCCATTAAGCCAAGTAGGCCTCCATGGAGACTTCTGGGTCTGGTGCCTGCTTGGTACACACAGTTCTGGCAAAGGAGAAGGGGAGTAGGGGCTTAAGGGATCGGATCCGCGTGGAGCCCAGGCCTAGTTATGCCCTTTCTGTTACTTTCTCAGGGGGTCCCCACGAGGCCTACAAGCCTTTCTAGTATATGGTTCTCCAGCCACCAAGGACCTGGTCAGTTGGGCTGGTTCTCAGGACTAGTGTGACTGGATTATGGGGGGGCAGACTGAGAATGGACTCAGAACCTTTCTGTGGTCAGGTGCACCATGCTCCTGCAATATTAGGGTTGTGGTTCTCTGAGCCCCACGATGCCTGTTCCATGAAGTAGGGAGTTCTTGGTGGGTTGGCTCCTGCCTCTGCCACACCTACAGTAATTCCTAGCACCCCTCTTCTCTGCAAAGTATGCCACCCGCACGGTAGAGCCTGGCAAGCTACCCGTGTCTTATTTCATATGCCAAATACCAGTAACAATTATAGACCTCATTCCCATGACCTGATGGAATGGTTTGAGGCTCTTTATGTTCCTGGAGCAAGCAGGTGCCCTTGGGCTCTACTTGCACGAGACAGGACATATGGAGATGTTACTGGGGCCCGCCGAGCAAATCGATGATGAACGGGAAGACAGTGATACAGTGATTATTATTATTATTATTATTATTATTATTATTATTATTTCTGTTACTGGAAATGTTACTGGCGCCCGCTCGAGCAAATCGATGAATAACGGGATTCAAGTGATCAAGTGATTATTATTATTATTATTATTATTATTATTATGAGAGGGTTGTGGGTTTTCCATTTACCCTTGTGGGGGAAGGGGAAGGAGCATCACCCCATGGCCAGGCAGTCAGTTAACAAGATGCCCAAGGTTCTAGATCCAAACACTATCCTGATTGTAGGTGAGGTTCTCTCCATTCTGCTACGTTGCTTTAGACTTGACGTCTACTCACTTGTTTTTTCAGTGGAATATTTAGAGCATGGTTCCTTTGCTCACATTCAGGGGTATATGAGAAATAGAAAAGTGACCAGGGTGTTTTCCCCTAGAGTGTTAAGTGAAAATAGATACTAAGTTTAACATATATGTATGTGGGAGTGTTTAAGAATAATCTAAAAAATAACTTACAAGTCAGTGTTTACATTTCAAGCCATAAATTTATATTTTCTTTTATAAAATAAGCTACTTATGGCCATTTGAAGTAACTTAATAGAATCAGGAGAAAAAGGCCTACACTTGTAAGTATCAGTCTTTAATATAATGAAATATTGATAGATCCTGCCTTGTCGTGTCCTTTGGTCTGCCAACTTTCCTAGTCATTGCTTAAAAATCATTGTAATGTGCCATTATATCCGTATATAACGGCACATTATATGTTATATATGTAAAATTAATTACAGCCCTGTCTGTTTTTCGTAACATGTTCTCAAATCAAGCACAGGATGATTATGAAACTAGAATTTGTATGTTATGGTCCTTGTCTTGAACCCTAACTAACACTCATAGTATTAGAGATCTCAAGCTTGGCTTCATGCTTCAGTTTCATAATATTTTCACCATAAACCTTAGACAAATAATCCTCTAATAATCTCATTATTCATTAAGGAATAAGTTGGACTGGACAATCATTTTATTCACAGTATTGAAGTCCCCAAAACTTAGTAGGCCTCTTGACTGTATAATGCTGATTTTCTTTGTTTTGAATGTCAGTTCCTACTCTGTGATTCACCTGATCCTATCTCTAGCAGTGGTACTGAGATGAGTATTGGCAGCGCCCTGGGAGGACTGAAATAGAAGGAAATTTGTAGCTGTAAGGCTGGCCAGTTATGGCACTACACTGTTATAGGATAATTTATTATCAGTAGATACAAAAGGTACTTACTGGCTCTCATAATGTAACATGATTTCCTTCATTCCTTGACTATTGGCATGAAGATCTACTTAGTTTTCCCATATACTTTATCTATAAGTCATAAAAAGCAGTACAATGTGACTGGCATTCTCTTAACCCAATACTTCTACTCTACCTTCTTAGCCAACAGATTCGACAGCCTACCTATAACAATACCACAGGCTCTCCAATGGTTGCTAGGTTCCATGTTGCTATTATTTCTCTATGAATTGCGTTAGACCTGTCTCCATCCATTAGCTTTTGCCGCATAATAAACAACTCATCAGAATAGTGGCTTTTAACAATATATATTGGTTTACATGTCTGTGGATCAGCTATCTAGGCAGATCTCAGCTGGACAATTCTGTTGGTCTTGCTCTGATCATCCAAGCTGCTATAGTTATTTGGAGGTTCGGCTAAAGCAGAAAGGCCTAAGATGGCCTAGCTCATAGGTTTGATATTGGTGGTAGAGGTAGGCTTAACTACATGTCTGGCCAATATGTAATTAGCTGGTGATAGGTTCTGATAGGCTGAAGAGGCTCCTAACTTAGGAGGTGTGGTACAAGAATATAATGACCTGTGCAGGAGCACTTTTCTAGGCAGTAATGACCAATGCAGAAGCACTTTTCCAGTGCCACTTGCATTACATGTGTTGCTGTGCAATGGATGTGAAAAGCAAGTCACATACCAAACAAAACAAATGATAGAGGGTACTATGTAGGGTGTGAGGATACATGGCTGGTTCCTATAGCAATTTCCTACACTGAGCTGGGGTCTTGTCTCCCTAAATTTTTGCTTCATAATTGTAATAAAGTGAATCTTGAGTCACCTAAGTGTTGATGTTCTAACAATATCAGTATTGGCTTTTGTACAGTTATTTGTACTTTAAAAGCATTAGTGAGATTACTATCAAATGGTATTATATCTCATATGTTTTCTGGGAGGGGATTGGGTCATATCTGATGGTCAGGGCTGGCTCCAGATTCTGTACTCAGGGTTTGCTCCTGGTGCGGAACATATGTGGTGCTGGGGATTGAACCTGGGTTGGCCGTGTGCAAGGTAAGCACCTTACCCAGAGTACTATCACTCTAGCCCCATATCTCAGATATTTTATGAAGTTAGTTTTGTTTCAGTTTTTGCTTTTAAAAGCTCATGTGGAATGGCAGTACACCACTACTGTTCCCAGTTTGTAGACCTTGAAAATCTATATTTTTTCCATTTTGGTTTTACTTTTTTTGTTAAAGATGCCTGTACTTGGGGCTGGAGCGATTGCACATCAGTAGGGCATTTGCCTTGTGTGCGGCTGACCAGGGTTCCATCCCGTCATCTCATATGGTCCCCAGCGCATCTCCAGGAGTTTTTCCTGAGTGCAGAGCCAGGTGTAACCCCTGAGTGTCCCAGGTGTGACCCCAAACCAAAAAATAAATAAATAAATGAAGATGCCTATACCATGCTTTGTTACTGGACAGTGGGCTTCTTTTATGGTTTGGCAAGAAGAACTTTCAAATAGTAGTTAAGGATAGGCTTTGAGATCAGAAAGTCAGACATTTCTGGATTTGTACACTGGGTATGGCTCTTCTACCTGATCTAGGACAAATTGTTTAACATCTCTTTGCTTTGGTTTTCTTCCGAAAAATAGGCAAAATATAGTAGTTCCCACCCAATAGTTGTTAGTGATATGGCAAGTTCTAAGTAAAGGTTAAAGTAAGGATTAGTTTTATTTCTGTTACAATTATACTAGAGAATTCAATGAGCTTACATGATCTTTCACAGGCCACAGCATAAACAGTGGCAGAGCATAGGCATAGTTCATTTTCTTGCTTCCATTTCTTGCACTTCATTCGTATTGTGAAGTATAAAAGCTACGGTGCCATTTTCCCAACAGCACGTGCTCGCCTCATGGCTCTGTGCAACATTTGATTAAGGAATGTACAATTTTTTTAAGGCAGAGCAATATTGCACACTTAATGGGCTACACTATGGTAGTAATGTAACTTTTGTATATATTGGGAAATCAAAAAAAGTGTATGACTCATTTTATTGCAGTCATGGTGTGGAACCAAACTCACAATTCCTCTGAGTGTGCCTGCACAGAAGTACACCTGAGTGCTTCTTTGACTTTATAATTAACTACTACCCTCATATCATTTTGTTGGGTATACCAGGTGATTTTTTAATGAAAAATTTCTGAAAGTATAAACTTATCCACAATATATGGATTGTCCATAGAGGGGCTCTATCCAAATCCCATTGTGAAAGTTTCCAACCCGGGTTTAAAAACTCAAGAGAGGAGTAATCATTGCGCAACCTGGGGAGCTAAGATGTGGAAGGAGTCCACTGTCTGTGTCTCCACTGGCACGGACTTGCTCCCAGCTGCGGAAGGAGCTCATGAAAGGGATTCCAGGCCCCAAACCAACATCTGGCAAGTTCCTTCTTAAGTCACAGATGCTTCACTTCCCAGCTGCCTACCTCTGCTTGACCTCCCTATTCGTTCCGCCAGCCCTTTGTTCTGTGCCTGTTTAGCTCTGTCTTTCCTCTCCCGCTATGCTCTCAGCATGGACTTTCCAGTTACTACTTTATCTTCCTTGGTGAATTTAGGCTTGCCCAGTGGTTACTGCCATGGGATTGACACTCTTTCCTCGATACTCCCACTTTCATTCTCTGCTACCTTTGAGAATGTGACTCTTATTTTTGGATCTCCCTCCTGTGTGGGTAAGAATGTGGATATGGTCTCAGCCATATATGTCTGAATTCTCAAACCCAAATAACGGAGTCAGTCAAATGGTTTGGCAAATATAGATGCTTATCTTTTGCACAATTGGCTCCTAATTTCCCTTTGCAGGAATAGAGGAAGAACTGTAAGTTGACTTCATTTTAAGCTCACTTGATTTACTGTAACACTCTTTGTTTGAACACATGTGAGAAGAGTAAAAGCTGTTGATCCAATGGAAAGAGAAGACTAGGGCTAGATTTTCCATTGCTGGGCTGTGGCAAGAAAAGTGAGAAGTGGTCTTGTGGCAGACTGTTCTATCTTAAGTTCAGTGAAAGGCTGGAATGGTTTCCACAGCTACTCATTGCTATGTCAGGAAGGTTTGTGGTTCAGCCTATATGGATCCATCAGTTGGAAGGATTATACATACATACTTCATCAACATCATCATCATCATAATACACTTCAGGGTGTTGTTAAATTACTTCAATGGAATAATATGGGAAGATGTTTAAATGGAATGGTATGGGAAGTCACTAATTTGTTAATCAAGTAGTTTACAAATTTGCCTGCATTTTGTTGTTCAGTGCTTTAGTCGAGTAAACCAAATCAGAAGTATTTAGGGCACAGAGCACAGGTGATAGATTACAAATGATGGTCTCCCCAAAAGGCTGAAAGACATCCATAGTCCATGTTGTAAAGCTTCTTTTTTGTGTTGGGAAATTGTTGATATCCCCTATAAATGTCATTTATTTAGGATCTAAGTTTAAAGCTAGACTTTGCTGCTTATTGCCCATATAACTTTTAACCCTAGTCTCCTTAATTGTCATTTGGATGTGGTGATAATTCTGACATGTGTGTATCAAAATAAGATGATATGCAATGCATACTAGCTGACAAACAATTCAATGCCCAGTGACTTTGAAGACTGTCTTTGACCTGGAGTTGAGTGTAGAGGGAGGTGTGAGCTTGTTCTCCCCTGGAAACAACTCTAGACCTATGTCACTGGACAGGACACCAGGAGATACTCCCTACTCCCTCATCTCCAGACTTTCCAGGCAAGATGTTACCTGGTCCCTTGCAGAAAAAATCATGCCTGGCAAATCTAGCGATGACAGCTGGACTACATGATGACAGCTTTCTGTAGTAACAATGAAAATACCCTAAGTAACAAGTCTTCTGAAAAAAAACTTGAGGGGGAGAACAGGTGTGTGCTGAGACTCCAGCTGGAAAGGGTTGAAACTGTGCCAAGTAGATTCAACTTTCAAACAAAGATGAAGAAAATGCACTCTTAGGACAGTACCTGAAGTGTCTATACTGAGGTCATCCCTGTGAGCCCCAGACACCAAATTCCTTCAACTAGTTGCCTCCAGTTACTTTTGTTAACAAAAAGGAATGTGATGTGGTCTACCTCAGAGCTCACAATTGGGAAAGAGAGGGCTGTGCTGTCTTGTCTGACCCAAGAGACCTATAAACCGGTTGAAACTGCTTCTTGTGTTTATCCTCCAATTGGTATCCACATAGCTCCACTGAGTCAGAGTGCAGGAGCTTGTGGTTTGTGATGCCTGTGGATTTGGAGAAAACTCCCCTAATTCAGTTCCATTAACCACTTAATGAAAAGTTAAAAGGTGAAGGAATATAGGAAAGTCTGTCACAGAAAAGAAACAAACAAAAACAGCCAAAATGGCAGAGTTTATATAAGAATTCCAAGGAATCCAGAATTTCATGGATTTATTGGCACTGGATAACTGAAATTTCTTGAAACTTATGGATCCTTGACCCTAGAAATTCCATACTACCCAGACATTTTAATGAGCCCACATTGCCCTGGCTTCCTACTCAGAAAGAGACACAGATTTCTTCGGGTTTGAATCTAATATAATTCATAGAGAAATTCTGAAAGATGCAGACTGCATGCTCATTTAAAATTTTGCATGAAGATGAACAGGTTATCACATACATCTTCACTTGTGTCACTTTTCTTCCCGTTGTTCATCGATTTGCTCCAGCGGGCACCAGTAAGCAAATGAAAATTTTTTGTTATTTTGGAGGGTCACATCTGAGTGCTCTCAGGGCTTACTCATTTCTCTGTGCTCATATTCTTGTTGTGGTGAGGGGGCAATATATGGTACCAGGGATGGAACCAGATTGGCTACATGCAAAGCAAGTACCTTACCTACTGTGCTATCTCTCTGGCCCAAATCAATTCATTTAAGTTGAAAAATATCTAGGCATGCCTATATAAAATCATCTTCCTATTCTCTGAATTCCCTTTAACCTTAGTTGTTGAATCAAAGTTTTCTGATTTTTCTGTAGGTAAATCTTTCTGAATAATTAAAAATTAATTTTTATTTTTAATAATTTAGGAATATTTTCTCTAGAAATCAGCAACAATGAGTTGCTAATTTCACCAAGTTATAGGTAAAAAATTTTTTTAAGTATTTTATTATACCACCGTGAGATATACAAATAAAAAGATATACAATTAAAAAGTTCATGTTTGGGTTTTGGTCATACAGTGTTTCAGCACCCGTCCCTCCACCAGTGCCCAAATTTTAAAAAAAAGCAATTACACAATTTTATTGCAAGTAAAGTGATACATGAGCCCAAGTTGTATATGTGCATATATAAATAATTGTATATAAATAATTGTATATGTGCATATATAAATAATTGTACATACTCAGTGATTGTGGCTTAAACAATCTGCTTTTTGAAATGTTACAAAAGCGCTTGACCCCATTACTCTGGCAGTGGGACTTGCCTAGGACCATGAATAAGCAGAAAGGATGTGTGTAAGGAAGTGATATTTACACATAGGCTAAATTTGCTCTGTATTTACATGCAAGGATTTATTGAAATTTACCTGGACCAACACCCCTGGATGGTGGCAAAGCAGGTTTCCCATCACTATAAGTGACAAAATGTTGAGAAATGACGAGGAATTCCATTAATCTATGTTTCTCAATTTTTCCTTAACTTTATCTTCATGCAAAAGATGAAAAATAAAACAGCCGAAGTTTAGGAAGTTCATCACTAAGAGCAAACAGATTTGGGTCTCAATTTCTGATCCAGTGTAGAGAATGGTTCCTTCTAGGTTCTTTAGACTTATTGTTCACTTAAATAGTTGAGTCACTCTAAATTTACATATTAGCCCCATTTTGAGACCCTTCATCTAAGAGAAGCAGTATTACTCTTTCCAGCAAGCGATCAGCTTGTCTGGATGTCTTCTTTCAATTAGAATATAGCCCTCAGACTTCAGGAGAACCTGACAGGAAAGATCTGGTCTTCAGGGGCGCATCTCATATATCCATAAGGTTGGAGCAGAGGGCGCAGGAAGAACTCTGAAGAGGAGAAACCAGGGCTAAGGCTGAGGCCTTTGTACATCCAAGTCCAGGTTTCAGGTGCTGCACTTAAGTGATCCTGTTGGCCCCAGGTCAGTTCTGGGTACCAGATGAGGACCAAGGATTTTGATCAAGGCATACTAGGGTCTAGAGACAGCTGACCTGCTGCAGGGGTCTGAGAGTAGCATGGCAGAGACATTGGCAAGGCTCTCTCTTCTTTTATTTTTAGATAGAAAACTGTCACTGCAATGTATATAAGATAGAATCACTAGAAACAGCAAGGATTCTCTGAAATTATTCACCATTGTTTTAATTGTTTAGCTTTAACTGAATTTCTTCAAAAGATATTAAACTTCTATTAAGTTGTCTGCATTTTTTCTTTAATAGTGAAATATATTCATGAAATACACTTGTTCACCAGCTCGATATCTGAACTTTTCACACCATCTTTCTGGAGAGAGCTTCTCTTCTTTCTTCTCCTTGAGCTTCCATCCCCATGATCCTCATCTCAGTGATCCTGTGTGGTCATTCCTGGATGTTATTTGTTACATGTCTGAAGTATTGATAACTTATAGTGACTGATGTCCTTTTTGTACATGAGGATGATTTGGCAAATTGGGATCCAGGATGGACATATGTGCTGTCTGTCTGTCTTTCTTTTTTTTTTTCTTTTTTTATTTTTTTGGGGGTCACACCTGGCGATGCTCAGGGGGTTACTCCTGGCTCTGCACTCAGGAATTACTCCTGGCAGTGCTCAGGGGACCATATGGGATGTCAGGGATCGAACCCGGGTCGGCTGCTTGCAAGGCAAAAGCCTTACCCGCTATGCTATCGCCCGGCTCCCTCTCAAGTCTTTCTTTCTTTCTTTTTCTTTCTTTCTTTCTTTCTTTCTTTCTTTCTTTCTTTCTTTCTTTCTTTCTTTCTTTCTTTTCTTTCTTTCTTTCTTTCTTTCTTTCTTTCTTTCTTTCTTTCTTTCTTTTCTTTCTTTCTTTCTTTCTTTCTTTCTTTCTTTCTTTCTTTCTTTTCTTTCTTTCTTTCTTTCTTTCTTTCTTTTCTTCTCTCTCTTTCTTTATTCCTTCTTTATCTATCTATCTATCTATCTATCTGTCTGTCTGTCTGTCTGTCTGTCTGTCTGTCTGTCTGTCTGTCTGTCTGTCTGTCTGTCTGTCTGTCTGTCTGTCTGTCTGTCTATATTTTCCCTCCAAAGTATAGTATTTGTTTTTGTTGTCTTGTTATAATCTTATTTGTTATCTCAAAGGGCAGGCATGGATATGAGAAATTCTCAAATGAAATTAGATCAAAGAATATAAAATCTAAGAAACACAGGTGATCTTCAACTATTAAAAATTTCAGCACCACAGCCCATCAAAGGGAGAGAACAATACCTTGTTCTTCATGTCCTCAAGCACTCATGTTGTACCCATGGGTAGAAATTTGAGGAAGTTGCAGTTCCAGAGGAAAGAAATGCTCACTCTTCTTTTGCTTGTCAGAGCTAGAGTGAGCATCTCAGCAGAGACTCCTTGACTACATGTATTCATGTGTACACCCCAATTTACATTAGGAACTGAATTCAAAATCGGGTTGGATTTGGAGCTTTGTTTATTTTTTTTCTGACAAGTTGCACTAAAGTGTGAGAAGATATAAGTAACATCCCACGGTTGGAAACATTTCTGTCAGAGTAAGAGTAACCCATTCCCTCCAGGTTTGTTTCCTCTATGGGTTCATGTGAACACTAGGAGTGAATTTTTTCACTCATGGCTTTGGCCCCTAAGTACGTTTCTTCCCTGACAAAAAGCTGAAGTCTGAATATTGACATCAATTAACTCCACTTTTCCTCAAGTCGTCATAGGCTCTGCTCATGGCCCAGTTAATCATCTCCTGATCTGAGCTTAGCACATCTAAGTGAGAGCCTAACCAGGAACTGCTATGTGGAGGGATGCATCCCCAAACCTGTGATTTCCTGAATCAGTGACTTTTTGCTTCAT
Organism: Cryptotis parvus; assembly: GCA_021461705.1. Lineage (NCBI taxonomy): Eukaryota > Metazoa > Chordata > Mammalia > Eulipotyphla > Soricidae > Cryptotis > Cryptotis parvus. The sequence continues at coordinate 67,510 of JAJIBD010001291.1, read as the reverse complement.
TTGGTTGGGAGACCTGAGTGTGCGCACCACTGAGGCCATTGATCATAGGATAATCTCAGCACCCATACGATGCCTAGGTTTACTTTCATTCTCTTCTCCTTGGAATTTAGTTTCACAATAGATTCTTAAAAGATGTTTTGATATGTCTTGACTATACATAAGCTTAACTTTCTATTTGACATTTTTGATTTATTCTTCCAAGTTTTGTTCTCTTTATTACCAATTCCTTTATTGACACTGATGAGATATCACCAAAGTCATAAGAGGATCCGATCCTTGTTTGCATCTATACATAACCATGGTCACTTGTCTTCCCATTTCTCATCGATTTGCTCAAGCGGGCATCAGTAACATCTCCATTCATTGGAAATGAGGTCTATTATTGTAACTGTTTTGGCATATTGAGTACACCACAGGTAGCTTGCCAGGCTCTGCCGTAGCTCTGGGTTCATCCCATGGGGCCCATTCTTTTTCTATGTCAGACCATCAACCATCCAGGGCCCTGAGTGTAGACAAGTGTGTCTCTGTCTGCCACCTGCCGATGCAGCTGGGCACCGCAGCCACACCTGCGACCTTGAGGGGCAGGATACCATCACCATATGTTGTGAAAATTTATCCCTACAGGAGAATATATTTGTAATGAGATTGTTAGATATAATTTTTAAATAACTAATATTTTATAACATGTAAATTTTTTAACTTTGTATTTTTTAAAAAAATTAAGCCACAGAGGAAATTAAAGAGTGATAAAACAATTAAGTTAATTCATTCTTTTCTCAAGTGATCTGGGATTAGACTTCGATGTTAGAGAAAAGGTGGAATCTGTCTCTAGCAGTGAAGGTGAAGAATTAGTCATGTCAGATACCCAGAGATAAGTTGACTTCACCCTTTAACTATGTCATCTCCTGGGAACAGACTGAACTCATCAGCTGCTGGACTTTGCCTAGTTATGGTCTATGCTTTTGTTTTTTGCGAAGCCTTTTGTCTTCCTGAACCAAGATCCTTAACTCTTGTCACATCACTGACTTGGAGTGTCTGCTTGATCACCTGGCAGAAGTGACACCATCTCTGGAGTACCTCAGCCTGCTGGGTAATGTGGCATGTCCTAATGAATTGGTCAGCTTGGAAAAGGATGAAGAAGACTATAAGAGATACAGGTAAGTATGGTGGGATTTTAACACAGTGGGGGAAAGCATATGGGGAATGATATTCTGCTATCAGGTGTATAGCAGATGTTTGGTAAATATCAGTGGACTTTACAAGATAGTGTTGAACTTTCATTTGATTTGGGGGGTAAGATAGATAATACCTTTGTTGAGATTATAGAAATGAGAAACATGGAAAGCTGTCATGCAGTCTAGGTGAAGGATTATTACACATATTTCAAGTGGCTGAATACTATTGTACCTTTGAAATTCTTGTGGTCTTGGTTATAATCATTTAACTTTGCTAGTATAGTGTGTATCCACACATGGGTTGTAAGTGAATATATTATAATAAAGTTTTATAGAAACAGACAGTAGGAAATGTATGACCCGTGGACTGTTTTGCTGATATATAGAACATTTTCCTGTGGTCTGCCTCAGAGTACGTTTTGGAAAGAACATTCCCCCTTCACTCCCGAGTTTAAGGACATTATATTCCTGTTATTGTCCAAAGAAGAAATCCCACAAAGTTTATAATTTTGTTCCATAAAGCTCTGCCTAGTGTCCACCAACCATTTGCTTTCATGGGCTCTAAATAGAAATGCTTTTCTTTCTTCTCCCTATTTCTGAGACTTCTACTTTGAAGTATTTGATACAAACACACCTCTCATAGAGAATCTTCTTGTTCTTACCCATTTTGGTAAGCTCATTTTCTTTTCCTTCATTTTGAATTCTGTGCCCTTGCTCTTGATTATTGTTTGGTAAATAACCATGACACATCACATATATAAAACAACCCACCTGAATCCATGTGGGTAGGAGAGAGGGAGGGGGAACAGAAATGAAATCACTGTGATGGAAAATAGATTTAGAAAGATGGGGAAAGAGAATAATGATGAGAAAAATTTGTACTGTTGAACTCATAAAAGTATTATGTGACCCTTTATTGAAGCAATATAGGTATGGACATTAATTTTGTATAAAGGAAGTAATGTAAAAATGACTAAAGTATTACATATTTAAATAATATGCACTTATATTAAAACTACATTTCCTCTCTTTTGGGGAGAATTTTATACCTTTAAACCTGTTATTTGGTTTCTTGATTATTATTTTAGACGTATTAGACTAATTTAAACTATTTAGAATAAATATTAGTGATCTTGAAGTACCCAAACTAATTTGTCCTCCTTTTCAGAAAAATAAATCCCCAGTGTCTCCATGAAAATCTGCCTTCTTTAGGTGAACAAAAAGTGCCCTCAATTGCATGAAGGCTACTGTTATCCCTGGATATTGTTTTTAAAGGCAAAGGTGTGAGATGTTGCTTGGGCAATACCCCAGTGCTCATGGCTTATTCCTGCCTTTGTGCTTAGGGATCACTCCTGGCAGTGGTCAGGAGACCATATGGAGTGCCATGGATGGACCAAGGTTATCTGTTAGCAAGACGAGTGGCTACTTGCTATTCTGTCTCTCTAGCCCCCTCCCCTATATGTTCCCACCACCTCCTACCCACGGGTGGTAGTGACTATCTTGTCTATATTTTAAAATGCTGCTGTAATCCTACTAAGTAGATAATTTAAAATGTGGTATAGAGTTGTTTAACCTTTTGAACTGTGCTCCCTAAGAGTGCTCAGAGGGCCTGTGTTTATTCCCAGTGATACCTGACCCAACTCTGTGGTGCTGCTTGGGGCCAGCTTGGGGCCACCAAAACCACAGCTGACACAATATTCTGGGATACTCAAACTTGGAGCCTTAAGCATATAAGATATGCAGTTCAACCTATTGATTTATCTCCTTGGCCCAGATAATATACTTTTTTAGTATATTTTTTGTTTTGGAGCCACACCCAGCCGTGCTTAGGGCATACTTATGGCTCTACACTCATGGGTCACTCCTGGTAGGACTTGGGAGACTGTATGTGTTCCAAGGATGAAACCCAGATCAGCTGTGTTTTAGGCAAGTGCCCTACGCACTGTACTATCTCTCTAGGGCCAGATAATGCTCATTTTAATGTGAGTTCTCTTAGAAGAAAGATGTTTAGTGTCATGCATGGAATTTCTTACACATTTCTAAACAACCCTTTTCATTGTTTTATTACTTATAACTTTAATTCTCGTATTTAATTCTCATCAATTTGAAAGCATTGATCTGATTTCAAGTATGAAGGGATTATTTTAAACATACTTTTTACAGTGAATTATTTAAAAGATATGTCTTGGAAGAGTCAAGGAAGTCAAAGAAAGTTTGTTCAGCTAACATTTTTATTAGACCACATATTATTTGGAACATTATAATTTGAAATCTAACTCTTTTCTTTGCATTTCTTTGTTCTTTAGAATAATCATATAATTTATAAATGTATTCACATGCAAATGCCTTGTGTATGTATGTCTGCATATGCATATATATGAACAAATATTTTAATAAGCTTATTTGCGGACCCAAAAGTCTACATGCGAATGAAACTGTAGGTGCAGTTTTGCCTTTTTTCTGGGGGAGAAAAATAGAGTGAGAAAAAAAATCTCTAATTCTACTTTATTTTAATTGATCTCTAGTAGTGAGCTGCTACTGGCTCTCCCTGTGACCAGCCGCTCACGAGGTGCCCGGGAGGGATGGTGGGTTCTAGCCCTGGCCCACCACCCCAGCAGAGCCTCGCAACAAGCCAGACGACCCCCCCCCACTCCATGAGGGCCTCCATTTTCCAAATCCGGACTTCTCTCTCATCAGAACTCCACCCAGCAGACCAGCCTATCACAGCCCGGCTTGCGCGCCACTTGCGGCCGCGTGGTTCATCAATAAATGCTGGACTTAGAGATACCTACAATAGTATGCTACCTGCACGGCAGAGCCTGGCAAGCTACCCGTGTTGTATTTGATATGCCAAATACTAGTAACAATTATAGACCTCATTCTGGAATGGATTGAGGCTCCTTATGTTCCTGGAGCAAGCAGATGCCCTTGGGCTCTACTAGCATGAGACAGGACAAATGGAGATGTTACTGGGGCCCGCTCGAGCAAATCGATGATGAATGGGAAGACAAGTGATACAGTAGTGAGCTTATAAAGTTGCAAAAAGGAAAAGCTAGGACCACCTTATTGTTACTATAACTGGATAGTAGCACAAACACTAAGGCCCAGGGAGTAAGAGGTCAGAAAGATGATCTGAAATGAATTCAGCTTTCTTAGTAGGATCTTTTATATGGAAAAGTTTTGACCAGTGACCCTTAATCAAGCCTATGGTTCTGAATCATCTTAGACCTTTCGACTCATTTCGTAGCAAATGTAATAAAAAAATTATAAGCAAATAATTCGTATGCCTAATTAAGAATTATTGTTCATTTTAGTCTAAAATGCCCCTTAAAGGGCTGGAGTGATAATCCAGTGGATAGGTTATTTGCCTTAGACTTGGCCAACCTTGATTCGATTCCCGGTATCCCATATGGTGCCCCAAGTACTGCCAGGAGTAATTCCTCAGTGCAGAGCCAGAAACACCCCTGAGCATTGCTGGGTGTGAAAACCATAAATAAATAAATAATTTAAAATTTTTTAATGCCTCTTAATTGTAGCATTAGGAAGTCTGTGTCCCAAGAAGTAATTATTTCTTCATCCCACCAGGGATGCCCATCTTAGTAGAGCCACTTTGTAGAGCCCATCTTGCATACTTTGGGTGCTGCTTTACTTAAGTCAACATGCAAAGAGTGGCTTCAGTAGGTAAGGGCTGTGCCTTTATACCCCTTGAAGTACCTAAAGTAGTGCTGGGCTTGGAATAGAAACTTTGCGCCTGTTCACGGGAACTGGTTTACTCTTCCCTCTCAGCTACTAATAGAAAAATTTAGGTCATTGAATTGCCTGGCATACTCACTTTCTATTCAGAATCAGACCCTCTTGGATGTCAGCTAGGATAGTTAAGAAACAGGGGATCTTCCTTCAGACCCAGTTCACATGCTGGACCATATGGAATGCCGGGGATCCAACCCGGGTCAGCCGTGTGCAAGGCAAACACCCTACCCGCTGGACTATCGCTCCAGCCCCGGGACTTGTCTTGAGAGGAGTGACCTGGCCCTGGTCTGGCAAGGTCAGCCTTTAAGCCTGTCCTCCCTACTCTAGAGCTTTTCCTCTACTGAAAATCACTGAGAGGTACTGCTAGAAGACTGTTTGTTAGTTGCACAATGGCAAAAAATTTTGAGAGGCAGAGGCCACACACAGTCAAAAATCACATGGAGTCAGAATTACCTCAGAAATCTATAAGTTGCCGTGAATGATTGTGAAATACTCACACTCAGAGGAACCAAGGCTGATAGAAGGAATGATACACGTGCCCAATCCTGCTTCACCTTCAGTGTGTGGTGACTGATGGCTCAGTGAGACAGTAGGCCTCATCTCTAGAATATTGTCTTAAATGGTATTTCTTTCTTATTTATGGTTTCTGAGTTTCTTACTTACGCTTGGCTGAGATTCGCGTGTTCATGGTATGTTCTGTTCTGTGGTCTGTGAGCAGTCCTGCTTGGTTCATACAGGAGTTATGCTTCATTTAACCCTGAACAATTTTAAGGTTTCACAATAAGACTTTTGAATCTAGAGTTCCTGTGGTATTTGGGTTTCTACAAAGCAATTTAACAAGTTGCCTTGTTAAGAAAAAAAAGCTTTGAAATATTTTTTGGTCTTTTATAAAGCACAGGGTCTGTGTTCTGCGTAGCTGTTACCCAGAGTCTAATAGTATGGCCTCTATGTAAATTTATGTGACATTTTCACTAGAAAATTGCTTAAAAATGAATGATATTTCCACAGTTTACTGTTTTTCACTTTAAGTACATTTTCTGACAATATGTCTTCTATTAATCATTTAAGCACTAGTAGGAGCCTTAAAGGAGTGTATTCAGAAGCAAGAACCCATGGTTCATTTAGTGCTGTCTAAAAAAAATTTCTTATTGATTGGCATCCTCTGTGGTTATGTGATGTAATATTTATAATATGTCACCCAGCCATACATCAAAACAAGTATGTCTGTTGTTTCATTTCCATGGGAGATGTTGATTTCAGAGAGGTCAGCCCGGTATTAGGTCACTCTGTGGCCAACCACTGGACTAGAAATGGGAAGTTACTAGATTTATGTCGTTTTTGGAAATGGCTTCTCAGATGTACTGCTGTTTTACTGATTCTTTCCTCCCCTCCACCTTTTTCCTTCCTCGTGAGCCCCCTCCCTGTGCCCCCAGTTGGTTTTTCTTGGCACAAAGCTCCATAAGAGAGAGGGGCTTGTTAAGTCTGTGAGTAGGAACACACTATCGAGCTGTTGAGTGGTGCCCTAGCCGTGCAACACTGTGCCTGGAGTTCCTCTTTGTCATTCATCATAGTTCCCGGCTGAGAAATGGCTACATGCCATGTTGTTAAGGGAGCTTGAACCTCCCCATGCTTTACTGTGTGTCCCTGTGGTGCTGTCATTTGGGGCTGACTGTTGAATGGTGGTGAAGCTGAGAACTGGCAGCCTTTGGGGGTGGAGGCAGGAAGAGTGGCGAGGCTGAGCTTGCTGGGGCTCCTGTGAACTTGGACTCGGCCCCTCAATGAATCAAAATTGGAAACTTGGGTGCACAAAAGACTTCCAGACTTCCTCTGTGATTCTTTTCTTCTTCCTGGACAGTTGAGTGAAAGGCAAGAATACAAGTGTTTCACTTGTCAAATAAGTGGGTTGGTCTCAGGTTCTCTAGGTGCTTCTGCCGTCACTGCGCAAACCTCTGGATTTCTCTCCTGCCTCTCCAGTCTCAAACAGGCCTATCTTTCCTCTCTCCTCCTCAGTAGGCCCACTCCACTCCGTATTCTTACAACTCTAAATTATTTAAAATATGACACCTTTCCTTTGTTCCTTCTCAGGGAGCAGCCTCAGGGCCAAGTCAGCCTGTCTAGTGTCTGTAGCACTCAGCCAGAGGGCAGGAGGGAGGGACCTTCCACTGCTTTGGTTGGCCCTTCTGGGCCCCCTCCATTTCCCAGCCCAATAGGAGCTGTAAAACTTGTGGCTTACATAACCCAGCTAGCATTCTCCAGCTAATCTACAATCTGGGCTTTGAAGATCACAGGAAAGCAAAGGTCACGACCCAGAGATCAAAGTGACAGAAGCCCACAGAGTAATTGCTGGTTACCCTCTGTTGAGGGCCTTGGTCCTCCTGTGGGTGTATTGTTTGCACCAGACTTCAAACATGCTGCCAGTGAACTGTGAGGGAAAATCAGCTGGCCTCTGCCAGTTGTCAGGCATTCATTAATGCTGTAGGTGAGCTCACCTCGGCTCATTAGAGTGAGCTCATTGTCATCTCTCTGAGCATCTGGACTGATTCTGCTCCCAGTGTTTGTTCATTACTCTTTGGTCTTTATTGACTTTTTCTCACAGTCCTTTTTTACCTGGAGGGGTGAGGGGGTGGTCAGGGAGGAAGCTGGAGAAATAATAGAGGAGGATGTGTTTATTATAAATTAACTTAGAAGTACACGGAATTCAAGCAAGCTTAAGAAGAGCTTTAGAGATCATTTAGCTGCATGTTCCACAGATGGGTAAACCAAGGCCCAGCTAAGTGGCAGAGAATGAACCAGATCTCTATGCAAGGGCCAGAGAATGAACCAGATCACACTGAAAGGGCCAGAGATGAACCAGATCACACTAAAAGGGCCAGAGAGGAACCAGATCACACTAAAAGGGCCAGAGATGAACCAGATCATTCTGCAAGGGCCAAAGAATGAACCAGATCAGTCTGCAAGGGCCAGAGATGTACCAGATCACAATAAAAGGGCCAGAGAATGAACCAGATCACACTGCAAGGACCGGAGATGAATCAGATCACACTGCAAGGACCACTCAGTTAGGGCTCGTTACTTTGCAGCACTATTCCCTGATTTTCTAATCGTGGAGGACTAAATAGACTACACTCAAGTCTGTGCTAGATTTTAAAAATTTATCAGACATATTTAGCTGTTGATCAGGGATCTTGATCAGCATGAGGTAACTGGTGTTACCAAATGGCATTGATGTAAGCCAAGCAAACATCAGATTTGTTGACTGCTAACCCCACTCTCTTAAGCTTTGTGGAAGATTGGAAAGAGTTTCTAGATCACCCCTTGCCGCCTTTGGGGGACCAACTAGGGCCTCAGTAGCTTGCACCATATCTCCTGATAACTCATGTATGGGAGCAAGAAGGAAGTGAGAAATCATAGAATGAAGCCTGGAAAGTTGACCTGGGAGGAAGAGGAAGAAATCTGTAGCAGTTGTGCGTCTTGTTCCCTCAGGACCCGGAGATGTGGTGTTTCTTGGGCAGAGGATGGCAGTTCCTGCCCTGCACAGTGCAAGATCCCACACAGCTTTTCTGTGGTGGTGCCATAATGCTGGAGTTCAGCCAGCAGCTCTTGGGTAGAAGCTGCGAGCAGGAGGAAAACGCCTCTTCCTCCCCCTTTGAAGTACTGATGAAAAATGCCAAAGCATTGGATGTGGGCAAAAGAATACACTATGGAATACTATGCAGCTGTCAGAAAAGAATTTACCTGCAAATGGATGGACATGGAGACTATCATGCTGAGTGAAATTAGTCAGAAGGAAAAGGACAGATATAGAATGACTGCATTCATTAATAGGATATAAATAGATACCAGTGTTTTACTAAGTGTGGGAAATGGTAATGGCAGTATAAAACTCACTATTGAATATACACAAAGAGACTTAAGTGATAAACTCTAAATATCTGCAGGGCTAGCCACGATGTGTAAAAGAAGAGGGAGATGCAGAGACAGAGAGATACAGAGAGAGAAAGAGAGAGGACACTGGGTCCTGCTATTGAGGCAGCCTGGGGGTAGGCGGGAGGGGTGGGGTACATTGGTGGTGGAAATGGGGCACTGGTGGAGGGATGGGTGCTGGAATACTGTATTACCAAGAACCAATTATGAACACCTTTGTAATTGTATGTCTCACAGTGGTATAATAGATTTTTTTTTTAAAAAATTGATTTTAGAGCAAGAGCCAGAGCAACAACAACAAGCTTTTTCTCATCCCTTTGCCCCTTACCAGATTTAGGACTATTCCTGGGGGTAAGCCCTTTAAGAATATGTAGTGTTCTGTATAAGAGAGATGCTGGAGAGCTCTGTGGGCTGTTCCCACTTTCTTGAAAACAGTTGCCGACAGAGACAAATGGATCTTTAAACACCTTCCCAGCATCCCTACTCTCCCTGATAACCTCATAACCTCACCTTCCCTATCGCAGCCCAGAGTGCTGCAGACTTCCACCTCCCGGCCCCAGGGCTTCGTCCAGCCACCTTGGGAAGGTCAGGCAGATTGGAGTTGCCCTCTAGAGCTGGAGACAGGAGACTTCGAACTTAGACGAATCTCTTTTCATTAAGTAGTGCCCTGGCTTAACAAGCAGTTTTATAAATCTGAAGCTGTCTCCGGGTGTTGCAGGATTTATAGGCGGGGGTTTCTGCCATAAAGTGGTTTATGATGGCTGCCTTCTGTGTTATTAGTAGCTGTCTCTTCCTTCAACCATTGGTGTTTGATAATAGCCTTAAAACACCCAGAATTACTTACCTGCAAGCCCCATTCCCGATAGCCCCTGTTGACAGTCTGAATAAGTTTACTGCCCTTTTGTTGTACTTTACCTTCAAAACAAACTGATTGAACCATCAATAGCTTGTGGAAGCTGACAGAGGCATGTCATCTGGACTAGCCCTTGTGATTGCAGGTTATCTGGGGGAGTTAACCTTCCCGCATTGTTAACTGAAATGGTTTATGTACTATGCAACTTTAGGATACGGCTGTGATAACCCCAGTAACTAAGCAATACATCACACTAAAGAGATTTTGGTGCAACAAATAACCTGGGATTAAATTTACAAGGGTTGAATTGATATTGTAAAAGCCTTCATTCTGTGGCTTTGGGAATCCTCTCTTGTATTTTTATGGCAAGCTTGTATTATACTCAGGATGGAAGCTGCAGCTTTTTGACACCCTCACATCACCCACCACAAGGGAAATAGATATCCTGAGACCAGGATGGGACAGACAGTGGCCCCCTCACTTACTTATCACATGGAAGTGATGTTTGGAGCCAATTACAAAGCACCAAGAGAGAGGCAGAAGGCTCAGGGAGATGGGTATGGTATATGGGCACTGCGTTCCGCATACACTGGGGCAGAGGAGTCCATTCACAGAATTGGAGACTATTTGTCACAGGACCAACCTGATAATTTCAAAAGGGTGATAGCCTTTCTGACAGTACTTTCACTTGGACCGTGGTCTGCAGCAGCCTTACTTGAGAACTTACTTGAAACACGAATTCCAGGTTCCACAAGAAGTTAGAAGAGCCCAAGGCATAAAGCCCAGGGATGTGTGTTTCATAAAAAGAACTGTTGGGGCTACAACAGTTGAGAACAACAGGTTCTGGAATGTAAGGTGCTGAAGGCCGGGGATCTGGTCCTGTCTACCTGTATCTAAGCACCCAGTAGTTGCTGGCAGATGGGAACCACTTGGTCCTTATTTGCCGGTGAGTGAATAACTAGTGAGTAAGTTAAAACACCTGGTGTGAAGCCTCTTCCTGTCCTTCCAACTTCTGTAGGCCTTGACCACATGGATGTCCAGGCTGGCCATCAGGATAGGAGTCAAGTCAGGCTCAGTTTCAGGAAAGACTGAAAACCTATTTCATGGGCTGTTCCTTTGATTTATAAGCAGAGTGCTTTGAACACAGCAGCTCTTTGTCATCTAAAAATTTTAACTATCTTAAAAGCCAGCACCTCTTTTTCTTTCTCTCTCTCTCTCTCTCCTTTGATTTCAGGGCTGTGATCCAAAGTGGGGAAATGACAATGTGCTGTCTGTTGTCATCATGGCTCCTGCCAGCCCCATGAAGACATCTTTCATTCCATCATTAAACATTGGCTGATTTTCTAATACTGATGTTTTCTTCACCTGAATATTCATCTTTTCCCACCCTACACTTAGTGGGTGTCTTTACTCCTTCGAGTCACTCCTGACATATTGTTTCCGTCTCTACATGTCTTTATTTGAAAGAATCTGTTGTCATCACGAATTGGCTGCTACATGCAGAAGTTGGGAGTTTTTGACATTAGCTCAGGCCAGTGGGAGTTCTCCTGGAGGACAGAAGGGCCACTGGGAGTTTTTTTTGTAGAATGGTAGGGATTTAGGGAGAACTAGGGGGTCATTCAGAGTGGGAGGGGGTATTCAAGAAAAAAATAGGAAAGAGAATAAAATGAGGTTAGGGAAGAAGCAGGATGTGGAGCCATATTTCGCGAACCTCAGATGTTGAAGATGGCTATTTCTGGGGATGAAAAGTGCATCTTTTAAAATTACAGAGTGCTTTTATTTTAATAGTCAGTAATAGAAAGTTTATACCCAGAGGCCTTTACGTTATTGTGTCTGGAACTTGAGTGATTAATTAACTCTTCCACCTGGACAAGCATATGGAAGCCACTTGGTGACATGATACCATCCAATAACGTGGGAACTTACCTCAGGAATCCCGTGTTCCCTGAGGAGAAACTCATTCACCAAATATCCCAAATAACCTTTCACTGAGAAAAAGCTAAGTGCTTGTTGTTTTAGGTTATATTCTTTGAAGTCTCTCTGAGATGCCATTCCTCTTCTCTCCACTCCAGCCATAATATTTCAGTAAGCCAGTGAGTAGGATTACAACCCTTTTCTGTGCTACCAAACTACCCTGGGCTTGAATTTAATCTTGGCACGAAGCTGTGCTGGATCTTAGTTTTTCTTTGTGAACTTGTCATTCCTGTTAGTTTGAGAACTCTTTTAAAAACAGGAACTACTTTCATAAGTTGTACTCACCTCTGTATACCTAGGGCCTGGCACAGGAGAGGTGTTTAAGTAATATTTGTGCAGAGGAAAATGGTATTTTACTTGGTCTGTTTTAATGCTTCCTCCAAATAAGGAAGGTGGTACAAAGTACAATTTAGGCTGACTTCAAGCTAGTCAGTCATTTACCGCATTAAGGCAGCAACAACAAAATGTTAGACATGGTAAATAATGCTGACAGTCTACTCTGGGAGTGCTGAGAAGGGTGAAAACAACGTGGGGTGAAATGCAGAAGAAGACTTCATGGGGATTAGGAAAGACGAGTAAACAGCGAGGAGACTGGGTGCAGTAAGGCATTATAAATTCCCATGGAGATAATCCATTCTTCTTCCTAAGAAGGACTGGGGCAGCGAAATTTTCTTTGATTAATAGACTATGGGGACTTGATGGAAAGCAGCTGGGTCAGTGTCACTCCCTGAGGAAGGAAAATAAATGGAAGGCTCATGTCCATACCCTTATATAGTTTTATGTCCCTACCCTTATATATTTCTGTGTGCTTACATTCCTGTCCCAGAGATAAGTGGATCCTCTCATCAGCTCCATATACACCTGCTTGGTGACAGATCATCATACAAGTCACCATAATGGATATCAAAAACTGTTTCTAGGGGACATTAGAGCACTTAGCATTTGCTAGGCTATTAATGTCCCCCCTAGAGTCTTGTTTTTCCTTAAAACTGATCATTTCCGAGGTTCCTACATGAGAGTAACTCCTACGATTATAAGCAAAAGGTGCTTAACTTCCCTTTTTGTTTCCTTTGATTCCTCAAGCAAATGTTTCTTTGATATTTGTGTATTTCTCATCCCTGTATCATCCAAATGATTATAACATGTACACTACTTTTTTTTCTTGAAGGAAAAGGCAAGGTCTCTTGTAGTAGAATTGCTATGTAGAAATGAAATGTAGGCCATCTTTTAGAATGGAAGGGAGGGAACGATATTGGCAGTATTATATTGACTAGTTTTGTGTGTGTGTGTATTCTTTTGAGTGACATAACCATTAGTTAATATTTTTAAAGTTTGATTATGTCAATTGTCTTCCTGTTATTCATTGATTTGCTTGAGCGGGTGCCAGTATGTCTCCTTTCGTTGGGAATGAGGTCCATTATTTTTTTTTGTTTGTTTTTTGGGTCACACCCGGTGATGCTCAGGGGTTACTCCTGGCTCTGCACTCAGGGACCATTCCTGGCGGTGCTCAGGGGACCATATGGGATGCCGGGGATTGAACCCAGGCTGGCACAGGCCGGCCGCGCGCAAGCAAATGCCCTACCCACTGGGCTATCGCCTCCGGCCCCATGGTCCATTATTGTTTCTGTTTTTGGCATATCGAATACACCATGGATAGCTTGCCAGGCTCTGCCATGGCTACCAGGGGGCCCCGCCTTTTTCTATGTCAGACAATCAACCATCCAGGGCCCACGGAGCAAAGCCCTGGGTGCAGACAAGCCTGTCTCCTATTTGCTACCTGTCAATGTAGTTTAGAACCACAGCCACACCTGCAACATCTCGAGGGGCACTGTATCACTGTATCACTGTCTTCCCGTTCATTATCAATTTACTCGAGCAGGCACCAGTAACACCTCCATATGTCCTGTTTCATGCAAGTAGAGCCCAAGGGCACCTGCTTGCTCCAGGAACATAAAGAGCCTCAAACCATTCCATCAGGTCATGGGAATGAGGTCTATAATTGTTATGGTATTTGGCATATCAAATATGACATGGGTAGTCTGCCAGGCTCTGCCATGCAGGTGGCATACTCTTGTAGCCACCTCTAATCTCGAGCATTTATTGATGAACGGCAAGTGGCCACACGAGCCAGGCTGTGATAGGCTGGTTTCCTGGTGGAGTTCTGACGAGGGGGAAGTCCGGATGTGGAAAATGGAGGCCCTCATGGAGTGGGGGTCATCTGGCTTGTTGCGAGGTTGTCATGTGTATCCTTTTGCCTCTATTTAATGCTCAATTCTAGGTTGGCATTAGTACCCTCGACAATTATTAGCACACTGTTCCATTTTTTTCTGTCTTACCTAACTTCTGACTCCCGCACGTTTGTGATAATTTCCACCTTTGACAAGACCTCCTGATATATGTTTCACTTGACCTTGGATATTGGTATCATAATATGTACATATATATTTATGCCATGCAAATAAATGCAGTCATTCTGTATCTGTCTCTCCTTCTGGCTAATTTCGCTCAACATAATCTTCTCCATGTCCATCCATTTATAGGCAAATTTTATAACTTCATTTTTCCTAACAGCTGCATAGTATTCCATTGTGTAGATGTACCAAAAGCTTCTTTATCCAGTCATCGATTTTCGGCCATTTTTATTTCTCCAAAGAAAGAACGGTTATCCATTTCTTATGAAAGAAGAAAGGGGGCTGGAGAGAAGTTATGAGTTTTAGAAAAGAAAAAACTCGCTTTGCTCAGAGACTGGAGAGAGAGAGGGCTTCCCTGAGCCTTGTCTTACTTTACTTTTACAGATACTTTGTTCTGCACAAGCTGCCCAATTTGAAGTTTCTGGATGCCCGGAAAGTCACCAGACAAGAGCGAGAGGAGGCGTTGGTCAGAGGCGCGTTCATGAAGGTGGTGAAACCCAAAGTAAGTTTCCTCCTCTTTTTTTCTTTATAGGGATTGGCGTCTCACCTCCCACATTTCTCTTAAGAGTATATGGGTATCCTCTGAGTTTTGAATATAAGAGAAATATTCCAAGGTTTCTCCCATGCCTTCAAAGTATAGGACAGACAAAAGTAGGACTGCAATTAAATAGGGTCTTCCTAAGACCCAGATGAGGCAGGCCTTATTTCTAAGATGATTTTACCCAGATGCCCCTTTCACAAAACACTGCCCGATGGTGACTTTCCTGGGGGGATGTCATGTCTTGGAATTGGCTCCTGGATGAATAGTTCTTGGATGCGTTTCTTTTATAAGAGACTTTTCTATAGGTCTGAAGGAAGGAGAAGAAGGAAAGTATAGAGTATTCACAGGTGTGGTGAATTCCTCTAGTGCCCTCAGCAGACAATGTTTCCTTGAGCCAGAAGGGGAGGCTAGGGTGGATAATTTCCTCCTAGTCAAAGCTGAGAACTCTGTAGCTTTCAGCTATCTTTAGCAGGGAAGTCAAATTTATCTGAAACGTGATCACAGACTGGTGTGGACTCCCTATGTAAAGATTTGTCGAGTATCTGAATTTTGTGTTTTCTGTTTTTTCTTTATTGGCTGAATCTGAAGAGCCAATGGAAGTGACTATGCTATTGTCTTAACATTATTGATGAGGTTGAATAGTTTTGATTCTGGAACTTGGACATTTGAAAGAATGTGAACAACTAAGTCTTTGGGAAGAGATGGTGTACTTCAGTAAATTATGTGGCTGGGAAGGAGACTTGGTGACCCCTGTGACTTCCTTGGGGATTCATCTCTGTCCTGGGGTTCCATGGATGTACATAGTCACTTCCTGTGGGATGGTAGTATATCTATGAGAAACACTGGCTGAGCCATTCCGAAGGCCTACTTTGTCGCCATGTTTTGACAGTGTTCTCTGCATGTGCACAGGAAATGCTTAAGTGGGAATGAGAAAAACAAACAGAACCAAAACAGAAAAATGAAACCTCTTCCATCAAGTAGTTTGGCTGGCAGCAGACCTCAGGCTACTCTCGTTCCCTGAATCCATGAGGTGCAACTTA
The DNA here is from genome assembly GCA_021461705.1 of Cryptotis parvus. Taxonomy (NCBI): domain Eukaryota; kingdom Metazoa; phylum Chordata; class Mammalia; order Eulipotyphla; family Soricidae; genus Cryptotis; species Cryptotis parvus. The sequence continues at coordinate 51,842 of JAJIBD010001291.1, read as the reverse complement.
TTTCCCGTTATGCTGAATAAAATTGCTAACAGTTGTGGAAATATATGATACAGAGGGTATAATACTGGCAGATAAATGTATTGTTACCTGTTTCAGCATGTGGGAAATTAATTGAGTGATTTGTTTCATAGCTATTAAAGTGTTAACGGTTCTCCTTATTGAGGCATGGGTTTGACAGATTACTTGTGGCTGCCTTTAGTTATTTCAGCTTTTGTAATTTTGTCCAAATGAAATAATTTATTTCTTGCCCCCTTTCTTTGGAAAGGTGAAAATATTTCAGAGACAGCTAACATTGCCAAATCAAAATGCAACAAATGAACTGTTTATAATATCTTGGATTCCTGCCCATCCTCCATTCCTTATGGACATATATACATAGACTTTGTAGACTAGATAAGTGTTTTTTTTTTTTTTTTTTTTTTTTTCATAAACATACATTTATTCAGGAAGTACAATAACTAGATCCTGGATATTCCAATGATCATTCCACACTATAAATTAGTCACCACGTGTAATTCTTTTTACGTCGACACCAAGTCATGCTGGCATTCTTCTCAGGTAAGCCATTGCCTTTTGTTTATCAAATGCTATAACATCCATTTCTATTGTAAGTGATGTTCTTAAGCTAAAAACAAGTACTTTCGAACAAAAATAACCTGCATTAGGTCTGTTGCCTGCGTTTTGCTGATCTCATTTTTTTCAAAACGTGACTCCATTTCTTCCAAGACCTTGGGGTGTGTATCGTACAACCAATTTAACCTTTCCTTGAGCTGCTTTCAGTAATTCTACAGCTTTTTCGTGATGTTCTCCTTCAACACTCACTCCATTAACAGAAAGGAGCTGATCTCCTCTCTTGAGGCCCCCCATGTCGATCAGCAATTCCACCTGGAATTATTCGAGATATATAGATTGGAGAGTTCTGTTCTTTCCCTCCCATGATATTGAAGCCCAGACCTTCTTCTGTTTTTGGGAGCTCAACAACTCGAGGATGAGAATGTCCTTCACTGGCAGCAAATGCAGCCACAGTAGCCTTTGCAGTTGCATTAGCTCTCACTTCAGGAATGCTACTGATGTCCACCGTCTCATAGACATGCTCATATACCTCCCTCACAGCATTGCAGAATTCACTCTGCAGGACTCTTTGCAAAGCCTGAAGCTTCTGTGGCGGGTACCTCTCCACTCCTTTGTAGTTTTTCCAACAATTCGATTGCTCTACAAATGTCTCGCTCCAGCCGTACAGGTTCCCCCGAGCCGCCATCTTCTCCCTTAGGCTGCAGACCCACAGGAAATGACTAAGTGTTTTTCTTACTGACAGTGTTTGACATGGGAAGTTTCAGGTTGTCACAGTAAATCCAATAGGATTCTAAATATAATATCTATCGTGTGTCTGTGTGCGGGTTCGCATGCCTGTGCGCATCGGCTAATAAGTACCCACATATATTTTAAGGTTTTGTGTGTACAGATTCATGAATCCTAACATAACCCTACAAAGCTAGGGGGAGGGAGCATTGGCTAATTCTACAGATGCAGTAGTTTAGGCTGTTTTCATGAGTTGGATCTCCAAGGTTACTTGGCTAGGAATTGTTGGAGTTGGGACTCTACCTTAACACCTTATCTCAAAGCTCCCTTTCTTTCCTCTAATTTCTGTGCCCTGCAGCAGTGAGTTACATGTCTCCCACTCCCATGCCTCAGTGTGTTTAAGCCTTTACTGGAATGCTTAAATGGAGAAAGCATGTAAAAGCAGGACTCTTCTGGTACAGTGGGGAAAGGGGGAAATTGAAATTGTCTCCTGAAGGCAGGTGGGAATGCTTAAAATCTAGTGGTAGCTGGTTCTTGGAGTCATCAGCAATCTTATCAGAAGTGCTCTTCAAAGAACAAAATTAGTTTCAAGTAAATTATAGAATTAGCTCATGTTTGTGTGATTAACTCTAACATCTTTAGTAAATGTATTAAGTTTTAAAAAAAAACCATTAATTATTTGAAGAGAAGCAAAAATACTCTGGGAAAGCCTGGGACCCTTTGTTAATTTAATGTAAAGGCACATGGTTTCCAAACCTAAGTTAATGTGGAAAATCATGGATATGCATCTCAGTTTATGGATGAAGAAACTGGGTGAAGATGTTGTCTTGGCATATCACACCATTCTATGGAAGCTGGACAAGGACCTGAATCCATGGATCTGGATTCCCAGACCCCTGCTCTATTTATGCATGACCTTTAAGTGAAGTTGAGTATTTCTCTGTCTTCCTGATTTCCCCTCTAACTATGCCTCTCTTGAATGGCAGGCAATTCCCTTTTGTCTCTTGTTTTCCAAGATATGCACCAGTACTTCTCTTGCAGACAGAAAGAGGCCAAATGAGCTTCTTGCTGAATTAATAAACGGTGTTAAAAAAAAAGCTGGCTCTTGCCTGTTCGCAGTATGTACAGACACGAGTTTGTTCCTATGCAGGTGTGTATATATGATGTCTGTCTCTGTGTATATATACATATGTATGTTCTGGGAGGTATGTACACCCGGAGTTGGCTTCTAAGTGGAGAGCAATTTCCTCTCTATGAATTGCCGATGTAGCGCCGAGCACATGTGGTGAAGACCTATTTTTCATAACGGAATCAGAATCTCAAGTTGGCTTCTGTCCTTTCAGAGGCAGCAATGGCCTGTTGTGCTTATTCAGCAGAATGTGTTGAAGGATGATCAAGGAGGCCATGATTTAGGGAGCTGTTTTCATTTTATTCCTGACATAAAGTATTTGGGAGAATGGAAAATGCCTCTCCTATCACAACCCTTGTCTTGAACTAGGGAGCTGGCAGCCTGGGTGTTCTCAGCTGACGCACATGCAGAATCATCTATGAACTAATAAACCCCACTACGTCACAAAGGCTTTGATTTGGTTGAGTAAGAGTTCTCACTTGCCTTCTCTCATGATGATACTTTTTATCCTTTGTTTCTGCTTTTTGGCTTGGTTGTTTAAAAGCTGCCGCTGTCTGAGCTCTAATTGTTCTATGGAAAGATGCTGTCATTCATTAGGAAGTGATAACTAATGCTACAGTGTACTTTTCTAGATGGATATGTGTGTGTGCTGCATGTTGTTAATGAACCCGAAACAGAGAGGCTTTACTCATTTACTGGAACTTTAAAGAAAATATATATCTTTGTCAAACGTTCACTGTTGAATCATGCCACTGTCAATGTAGAATGTGACCAAACCAGATGCAAAATGGGTTGAACCCACAAAGAAAGACTTCTCTATTGACCAGATTGTGAACCACCTCCACTCCCCCTTCACTGCTCTGAAAAATGTAGATCAAAGCAGCTCAGGGGGCCTGCCCAGGATGGTGTTCATGGAGTGCACACCAGCCCTTCACATCAGAGAGACAGTTCAAGAAACCGACAGTAAGAATTGCTTAATTATGTCCTGGCTTTGTAATTATTCATCCCTGTTCTGTCAAAGAGCATCGTTGTCTTTTCTTTGACATGATTATTTAAAGCTGAGCCCTTTTATTTACAGGCATATACATGAAGTTGGTTATCAACACTTTAATCTTCAGAACCATATAGAAGGGATGGGAAAAGCAACTACAGGGAAGCTGACTGAGAATCTCAGCCAATTTGGAAACTGTTTGGATGTGTTTTTATTGCTTATAATTGTGGCCATTCTCTTATAGGGAAGATATAGTACTAGTATATTTGTGAGAGTAGATGTCACCTTAAAAATGTGTCATAGGGGCCGGAGCGATAGCCCAGCAGGTAGGGTGTTAGCCTTGCACAGGGCCGGTTCATGCCTGCCCGGGTTCTATCCCCCGGCATCCCATATGGTCCCCCGAGCACCGCTGGGAGTGGTTCCTGAGAGCAGAGCCAGGAGAAACCCCCTGAGTATTGCCGGGTGTGACCCCAAAAAAAGCAAAAAAAAAAAAGTGTCATAAGTGTCTTCATGCCTGGATTTCCTGTAATGTGTGGTTCATGTATTTTGGTTGTTTTGTGTAGTTTGTATATCTGTTAGAATTTTGTGGGGGTTATAGTGTGTGTATGAGAGAAAGGGCAAGAACTCTGCGAAAAAGGGGGAGGGGAGAGATGGATGTGGAGAATGAAAGGGAGATAGCAGAGGGAAAGAGAAGTGTGATGTATTTAAACAAATAGTAAACTTCTGAGTATGTTAACCTCCTGTGGACATTTTTTCATTCTCTTCTTTAAACTGAAGCTTAGATGATATCTGGATATGTGTGAGCTTCATGCACTTTCATAACTGTTCCACTCTGTTCTGCTCTAAACACTGGCAGTATGGCCCTGACTGCCCATGCTATGTCTTTGGATTTCCACTAAAGAAAGGAAACAGAAACTAGAGGCAGGGAAAAGAAGCTTTGGAAAGCCAGCTTTCTCTTCTTTATGCTGTTGCAGAGGCTCATCACTGGGCTGTCAGCTGCATGAGGGCAGGAACACCCTTGCTGTGTTCTCTCATCGCTCCTATTCCTGGTGGAGGGTGCAGACGTGGCCCAAGACTCGTCAACAAAAAGAATGAGCCATGAACAGATAAATGGGTAGCTTCATGGCAAAAGCCTATTGATTGATTTTATTTGTATTGATTGCCTCAGATTTTATTTGTATGGCCTCCGTAGGTTTCTTTTGGGAAAACTGCAAAATAAAACTTGAATCTATGCTTTGTCAGGAAAGAGATTCTGGAATGCATATGTGCAAGATTTATTCTGGAATTACCCCTGGAAAAACCTACAGCCTCGATGCCCCTACTATCTCAGTTTCTCCATCATGTGGCATATTGGTCAGTAGCATTTCATTGTGGTCCAGATCAGCCTTCACTCAGATCTACAGGCTCCTATTAAGGTTTTAGATAATGAAATCTTATCTTTGCTCAGAGGCTGGAGAGATAAATAATACAGTGGGTAGATGTGTGCCTTGCACATGACCAACCAGGGTTCAATCCCTGAGCTCCTCCCTGTAGTGACCGCTAAGTACAGAACCAGGAGTAAACCAGCCCTGAGCACTGCTTGGTCTGGCTCCAAAAACAAAAACAAAACAACAGTAAAACTCAGTTTGCTAAGAAAGCTTGTTGCGATAATCTACAAGTCTGTGTGTGGTCAAAAATGTGATTTTCCCCTGTCTTTGCTGCTATCACATTATTTTGTCTGTCCTACAGAGGAGCACTGGAGGGGCATGATTTCTTTGGTTCTTGTAATCATCTTTTATGCCTCATCTTTATAAATTGTTACCATGTTGTCAGGCCCACTGTGCGTGTTGTTCATATTTCCTGTTACCTCACTGTTGCACAGTGGCAAGCCTGGAAAGGTTATCAGAATCTACCTTGAGATTGATTGCAATTACTAACATTTACTTTGCACTCAATATTTCCACAAAGACAAATTTTTCATAAAGTCAGGCTCTTCTTGTAAATAAACACTATAAACCACAAGTACATGCAGTTAAAAAGACAATAAAACCAATATATGTTGAAAGTTCTCCACTGTGCCAAACATTCAGAGGAAAACTAAAAATGTCAGTTGATTTTTTTTTGAATATTTCTATCTGAATGTGTTAGTGTTTTATGGTTCTTTTCTGTTTTCACACAGATGTTCCTTGTCTAGAGACATATTCAGATTCTATTTTCAGTTCATAGTAAATTTTGAAGGGAAGAAAAAATTTTAATTAATTTCTTTTTTTGGACATGATTAGGCTGTGCTTTTAGGAGCCAAAAATTTTCAGTTTGTTTGTTTTTTTTTTACTCTTATTCCTGATTTCACAGTTTGCCACATTAATTTGAGGGGGAGTTACTTAAGAATTTTGTATTTCTCCATTTTTAGCACCATGACATCCTGTGTCTTTAGAAAATGCTTTCTGAGTACTACTCTTTGGAAGCAATTTAAGTGGCTTTTCATTGCTAGCATTTGGAAGGCAGCTCTTAGAAACAACAGATAACTAGCAGAAAATTTGTATCTCCATATTTTGGCTAAACCCTGTAGATGGAGTATTGAGAGCTACAAAGGAAGGAAAGTGAAACAGGACTTTAGGGTACTGGTGGCAGTGTCTCAGAGACACACCCAGGAACTTCTGGGTTCTGGCCAAGTGCTGAGCACTAACTAATAAATATCAGTACTTATTAAACACAGACATGGTGGTATATTGTATCTCTGATGCAATTATTTAATTTCACAGCTCTCCAGAGCTCTAGACTTTTCTTTTATCTTTTTTTTGTTCTCTAAAATACCACCCCCCCCAAAGACATTTGGTCAGACACATGCCTAGAATATTGTGGAGAGTTGTGTATCTTTAATGTATTTTATAAAGCCTCTGAAATAAAATAATTGGCAGAGGTGCGATAGAGTATGTAAGTTAATTAAAGGTGTTCCCTTCTCTCTATCTTTTCCATAGTTCTCAGACTAAGGGAGGAAAGTACTTCCCCACTGACTTTGACTTGGTCATGTGACATCTTGGCCAGTGGGAGAATAGTGGGAGTGACAGTTTACCTGTCTGGACCAAGCCCATCACATGCTTTCACTCACTCCTCCTGCATTTTTCCGCCAGTTACTATGAGAGACAACACGAACAGGCCTAAACCTGACCAGAGGACTGAGCAGAACTGCTCAACCAGTCACAACGCCTGTACTTTTGCTCGGGGAGCTGGTGTAGGTACTGAGACTTTGAGGAGTAGTGTCACAAAACTGATGATTAGACCACCTACCCACACACTCTGTCCTCCGATACTTCCCTGACCATTATGCTCCAGGACACATGTGGACTAGGCAGTATCTGAAGTGAATTAACCCTAAAAGCAGTTTGGGACACACAGTACCAATTTCTATAGGATTTCTAGATGCTTAGCAAATAGAGATTGCTAGGCCAGACTAACAGCAGACTGGTTACCTGGTGGGACATTATCAGATACATTGATACTTCTGATATGTGAGTAAAAGGAACATGTTATGGTTTCAGTGCCTGCTGTGTGCTAGATTGTATACTAGTGATTTAATAGTGTTATCACTTCAATCCAAAAATTAGGAGAGTGATGATAAGATAATTTACATATCACTTGTATCACTTGTCTTCCCAGTGTTCATCGATTTGCTTGATCAGGCGCCAGTAACAACTCCATTCTTTGGGAAAGGGGCCATTATTGTTACTCGTTTTTACGTATGTTACCTACAATTACAGAATAAGGTAAACTCAAGTTTTTTTGTGTTATTTTTGGGGTCAAACCCAGCAACTCTCAGGGGTTACTCCTGGCTGTGCTCAGGGGACCATATGGGATGCTGGGGATTGAACCTGGGTCGGCCACGTGCAAGGCAAATGCCCTACCTGCTGGGCTCTCGCTCCAGCCCCAAATCAAGTTCTTCTTTAGGCCTTATCTTGGCCCCACCACTCATACTGTTTCCTTGACATACCTTAAATTATTTTAACTAGAGAACAAGTTAGCCTCACAGCCTGTGCTTTCTCTACTGTGTACCTAAAAATTAACTAACGAGCGTAGGAAAAGATGATAAACAGGAGTAAAAGAATAGAAAGACCTGGCCAAAGTTCACTATAACTTCCAGCTTTGATGTTGTAACACTCCTGGGAACCCAGTTTGGTGAAGTGTGTGACTAGGTAAGAAATGGCAAATGAAGGACTCGGTGAGGCTGTTTGCCAGTGGTCTGGAGATTGAGGTGGGACCTTGGCAGGGTTGATGCAGGAGAAGGAGCTAGAGTATTCTATATAGAAGGTATTTTGAAATCTGTAGCGGCAACTATTTGCCCAAGACTGTCTTTCAGTCAGAGCATTCAGACTAGAATTGCTGTCCAGCAGTGCTAGGGCAGAGAGGCCATCTGCAGCTTCGGAGTGTGTGAATGAGAATAATAGTTCTGGGCATGGAATGGTCAGAAAGCTGATGGCTGACAGAGACCCGCTAGTAACAAGGCCCTTGAAATTAAAGAAAGTCTTTTGACATGTTCTTACCCACTAGACCTTGCCTACTAAGGTAATTTTAAGGTACAAAGTAAAGGATTCTTAATTGGGCCATGGAAAGTTCTCATTTGTTGATCTCTGGTAATGACAGAGATGGAGCCTGGTCACCTCTGCACTGAAATGTTGAAGATTTTGGATCCACTTTAGAAGAAAATGTTTGCTATTTAGCTTTTGAAGTATTATAGGCCTTTATTTAAAAAAGAATTGTGGGCAGGGGGATTTGGGTCACACCCAGTGGTGCTCAGAGTTTACTCCTGACTTTGTGATAATGGATCATTCCTGGTGGGTTCAGGGGACCTTAAGGGGTGTTGCCAGGGCAGTGCCCTACCTGCTGCACTATCTCTCCAGATTCTGAAATGTAGATCTTAAAAAAATAAGAGGTTATGGACCAAAGAGCTAGTACAGGGGTTACAGTGCTTCCCTTTGCATTCCCTAACAACCCTTGCTCGAGTGCTTGTACTATGTAAGTCCCCTGAGCATTATAGGGGTGACTCCTAAGCACAGAGCCAGAAATAGCCCCTGAGTACCACTAGGGAAGTCTACAGAAAGGGTGACCCCGTGGGCCAAAATGCTGGGAAGGGAGGATTCATGAAGATTAGTCTGAAGCTAACTTTGATCAAATGTTAACTTTATTTGCAATTTCATGGCCAAGGGAGATGGAGAAAATGAGGATGGCATGTTCCCAATTTCTGCTCTCGAGTTCTGGCTTTTTCTAAACCGCTTGCAACTACTAGCAGATGTACTATTTTGGTAGGACTGCCTTAGCAAAATACCACAGACCGGGTGACTTAAATAACAGAAGTGAACTTTCTCCTGAGGTGAGAAGTCTATCATGAAGAAAGTATTGGCAGGGTTCATTTTTTCCCTGACCCTAGTCTTTCTCCTTGACTTGCAGATGCCAGGCTACTTTCTTTCCATATTCATGGATGTCCTTAAATGTACAACTATCCCCATTATCTTTGTGTGTGTCTAGATTTCTGTTCTAATAATGACACTGATCATATTGTATTAGGGTCTAAACCTCAGTTTTATTTTAGTTTAGTCACTTATTTAAAGGGTCTATCTCCAAATACACTCCCATTCTTAGTTGCTAGAGGTTAAGGCTTCTAATGGGAATTTGCAGGCAGAGGAGTACAGTTCATCTCTTAGAGAAGACTGGAAGAAGACAGGAAAGAAAATACTTCATCATTTAGTGATGAAAATGAGGCCACTGTTCTGAGACATTTTCTGGTTCTCTTGATTGTCCTCGGGCCAAGAAACAAAGTCATGAACAAGATAACATATCAATAATCTCACATTCTTTAATTTGATCAGAGGTGAGTTGAGACCTTTCTGTCTCCACAGGACTTGATGCACTTTGCAGGATGTCACTCACGTGAGTGCCTAGTGGGTGTACACAATTGAGTGTATGGGCAGAACATTTGAGGACTCCACACATTAAGCTCAGTGGTCAGAACACTTGATGACTCCACACATTAAGCTCAGTGTGGACCTGAAGTATAGAGTAGAGCTTTTCTTCATTTGGAAAAACTACTCTTACACATCAGGTCATTTCCTTCTTCAGTGGTTTCTTGAAAATTTAACGAGAAAACAAAAGCTTCTTTTAATAAAGTAGATCCCTAATATATCCCCTCGGTTTCCTGCCTCTTTCTTCCTGCCAAGACCTCCATGACCATCCAGGTTCAAATGGTTGTTGGTTTCTCCTGCTTGAGCTTGGTTTCCCCTCATCAATGTTTCACACTACCAGTGTCTTGCCACATGATCACCAGGTCTTACGGTAGAGGCCTAAGTACGTCCACTGATTCTAAATGCATCATTAGTGTCTTTCTGACCAGGCAAAGTGGTGTTTCACCAGCAAGTAGGAGAGTCAAGTCCTGAGGGTCCCTGAGGCTGATGGCACAATTAGCTCTTTTTATTTGCTTTTCTGCTCCTTAGAGTCAAGTGTCTTAGATGAACAGACAGGGCACCATCAATAATGCACAGATGCTCTGTAATTGGGGCTTCCTTTGATGTTAATTTCCCTAAGTTCAGTGCTATTGTCAGTGATAGCAATTATGCTCAGCCTTTTACCAAGGACATTTTAGGATAATTTTATTTTTCATGTGCATTTTAAAATATGGCAGTAAATTTTTAGCTACATTACCTGAATTAAAACTCATTATTTCTTTTCAGTGACGAGCTAATGCTCTCTGTCTAGGCTCCAAAGCTGTGCTGTTTTTTTTTCTCCTGTGTTTTGAAGTGGGGAATTTTAAGTGGTGTTTCTGCTTCATGAAGCTTTTAATTTGTGAGTGAAATTTAGCACTAAGTCTCTTGGGTTTTTTGTTGTTGTTATTGGCATGCTGTATTGTCATAGAGACTTACTGACCTCTTATTTTTTTATTTCACTTTTTTAACTCATCCTCCTCCACCACCCAAACTTTACTTTTTATTTGTTTTGTTTGTTTGTTTCTTTTGGGGGCCATATCGGGTGATGTGCAGGGGTTACTCATGGTTCTGCACTCAGGGATTGTTCCTGGCAGTGCTGGGGACTGTTTGGGATGCTGGGGATTGAACACAGGTCATCTGCATATAAGGCAAATGCCTTACTTTCTGTACTCTCTCTCTAGCCCCTACTTATTCTTTGTATGAAAAAGAATTACTTACAGGTCGAATGTTGGAGTATTTGTGAGTATTTCTTTGGATGGAACACCTATAGTTCTTGTTTGTTCATAGGTTATATTTGTGGTTACACTTGGAGGGCATCCTCATTCTAAGTTGCATGCTTCTATTTATTCTTTTATTTCAGTCCACTCTTTACCTTTAACTATCCTTGATCAATACAGAAAATATTTTTCTCCTTCCATATTTGCTGTGAGGATTAACTGAATTGTGGATATACAGGAGTCTAACAAAATATTCCCTAGTGTGTCAGATCAGGGAGAACTTGTGTTCTTAGTTGTACAACTTCAAAACAGCTTTCTTTTTGGTGACATTGCTGGACGCTCTATTTGCATCCGTGAAAGTACAAGGTGATTTTTGGCTTTATCTGACTTGCACTGTCAAAATAAGATGTCATTAGTCTGGTTTGCCTAATTCAATCTTTCTCAACTGTATTCCAGCTGTGGCTTACTTCGACCTTGTTTCCTTAGGCCTGCCATGCCTTACTTGTTGGTCCTCTAGTCTCAGACTTTAAGCCCTTATTTAGGTGACTTTTCTCTTGTGACCCCTTGGAATACCCTGGGAGCCCACAGGTAGCCATGTGGCCCATGGTTGAGAAATAATTCCTTAAACAACAGGACTATTTTCTTGCACTTCTGAAAGCTAGAAAATCAGAGTGAAGCAAATGAAGTTCACTGAGTGCTGGATCCCCAGTTTATAGGGAGAATCTTCTAGTTGTGTCCTGAAAGTACAGCTAGAAGGTAGGGCCCAGTTGTCAGGATCATCCTCTTTTAATAAGGCCACTTTCAGGACCTTATTCAATTAAGACCCAGGCTATTGGACCGCAGTGAATCTTACTTCCCAAGACCCTTCTGTATAACTATAGTTAGTTTGGGACTAGGCTCCAGTATGAATTCAGAAGGAACACACTTCAGGTGACAGCAGAAGGTACCGCCTTCAAGTTCTTGGTGCATTGAGTACGTTTTCTGGGATTTATACTTCAGTCCCTTGGTAGTTTTTATTTTAGGACGGTGTGAAAGCAATATGCTCAATAGAAACCATAGTTAGTAATTTGAATTTTTGTTTTTTCACTTTCAATGCACTATTCAGTAGAATGCATTAAATGCTCAGTGATATTTTTTATCATGAAACAGACTTTGTGTTACATGATTTTCTCCACTGTAAGCTAATATACTTTTCTGAGCAGCTTTAAGGTGGACTGAACTAGTTATGGTATTTAATAGGTAAGTGTATTTAGTATAGTAAGGCATATACTGCATATATATTTATATCTATATATGTTTTACATATGGTGTCTTCAATTTAAGATTTTTATTTTTGAAACCCTTCCAAGGTTTAAACTAAGTATACCCCAAGAGAATAAAAAAACCTAAGAGAAAGAATGTGAGAGGAGAAAAAAGGCGTATTTCTTGCTTATTGTGGGTAGGCTGGGCCCTTTGCCTTGGCGTGTTAAAAAGGGATGGAGCCAGGGCAAAAGGGAGTCACCAGAGGAGTCAGTATAATAGGTAGAAGAGAGGGAGACCTATGGTCATTTGGTTCAGATGAATATGGGAAAACAGTGGTGCAGTGGGCTCGCATGGGCAGCTGAATAGAGATGTTTCCTTTCAGGGAGGAAAGGGGTTCCCAAATGGGCAAAGGACTTCAGGTACAGAACTGTGTCTTGTTGCCTCTTGTTTGAGTCAGCCCTCTTCTACCTCTTCCAGCTCCTTTGGTAAATCTGTAAATTAAGAGCCATGATGAGGTTCTGGAATCTGTCATTAGAATGAGACTCCCTTCTACCTCATAATGAAATGGAGAAAACTGGGGAGTAAAATCTGGGGGATGGTTACTAAAATCCATCAGCTCATCGTTAAATAGACTTGGAAAACCCAGATAGAGATATTGTGTCTACGGGTAATGAGGAAACAACCAAGAGTTGTATTACACCAAGCCACATTAAATAAAAAAAAATCTGGTTTAGTTCAATGTGGCTTTTTTTAATTCTACATTCATTCTAATTTTCAGTCATGGGATGTTTTGGAAAAGATTAAATTACAAATTATTTTCTCTTGTGTTTGGAAAGTCTTCAGTACCAACTTGTGACTTCTGCATTTGGAGATTGCAGAAAGCTAATAGGAGCACTGTGCATAACGTTGGCTTATGTAAAATGGATAGGATAAGTACAGCTAAAGAATGAAAAGCTTTGCTTCTTCACCCTCCCTCTTATTTTGCGCATTTATATGACTAAATGTGCAACTTTGTTCACATAACTGCTACAAACAGTTCACTGTGTAGGCCAAACGCTCTCTAATGCAGTAAAATTAAGAAATAATATGCTTTGAAAGTGATTTATGAGTGTGGTTAAACTGCCAGATTTACAAAGAAATAGTTCAGATCTTGGGAAGCCTCAGGAGTCACGTCAAAAATGAATTTGACCATGATTTAAACTGCTACTTTTCTTACATGACATTTAATATGTGTACTTTGGAGGCCCATATGTCTTTAATAAAATAGCATTAAGTTTTAAATATGATATGAATGCAGCCAGTTTCTAAATTCATAACCTTTTCCACAACTCCAAAATGCTAACCAATAAGGGAGTCATACACGCAATAAAACATAAACCTTAGAAAATAGCTTTTTTATTAAAATGGTTAGACAGTTGGCAGCTGGGTTGCAATGTAATAAATACTTACAGCGTTGTGGGTTTATCAGATGTTGTTTATCCTGCAAGCAACTGGGACCAGGCAACTAATTATAACCCCTGCACCAAAGTAGTTCATGCTGAGTCCCCTTGAGTGTGTGGATGAGGCAAAACAGTTTTGCTCAGAGCTCTGGGCAAGAAATCCAGAGATTTGGGTTCTAATCCCTCTCCACCACTTAAAAGAGTATGACCTGGGTTAAGTTACTCTGTGTCTATAATTTCCCTCAGCTTGTATCATGGAGACAGTAACACTTGCCAAGCAAGTGTGTTGTCACTCTAAAAAATGTATACCTGTGAGTGAATTAGTTGTTGGTACATAGTAGGTGCTCAGTTATGAGAACCCATTTTTTCCAAGGGAAAAGCATGAACTCAAAAAAGAAATTTAGGCCAGATCGTCTAGTTCTTCCCTCATAGTGAGGTTCCATTACAGCTCTTGGATTGTCTTACAAAGAAATAGTTGTCACTTGGCCAGATCAGTATTAGGTCCACTGAAAATGAATAGGAAAGTCCTTGCTTCACTCACTTCTCAGAGGCAGGAGCACCCTGCAAAATAACAGAAAGACATATTTGGTTCAGGAAACTGGCTCTGTGCTTCTAGCCACCATCAACTTATCTATTCCGTAGCTGGAAGTGAGGTATGAGGTGTGACTTCTCCTGGCCTTTTGGGTTCCAGTTCATAGAATATGTGACTTATGTTTGTAAACTGTACTGCATTGGAACGAAGTCCCTTTAAGTGCTCTGCTGCTATGAGTGGGAGTGCATGTGAGTGTAATAAATACATAAACACTTCTCTCTGAAGAACAGGGCTGACCCCTGTGTAGCTAGATGTTTACTTGAAATTGCTTTTTCTGCATTTCAGATAAAAAAGCCAGTTTGGTGATGGTTTAACTGTGTTTGCCCATGAAACCAAATATGCTTGCCCTTCACAAACTTATTTAGGAAGGTATTTCTGAATTTTGTACCAAGGGCAGTTTTAAGTTATATTTGAGTGTGGCCTTTAAATTTCAGTGTGCTGATATATTCATAGTAATTACAAATGAAATGGCCTAGGGACTATGTTTTATTTTCTTATTTTTTTTAAGAACAGTGTGAGAATTTCACTAAGAATTGACAAATCACTGTATCACTCTCTTCCTGTTCATCATCGATTTGCTCGAGTGGGCACCAGTAATATCTCCATATATCCTGTCTCATGCTAGTAGAGCCCAAGGGCATCTGCTTGCTCCAGGAACATAAAGAGTTACAAACTATTACATCAGGTCATGGGAATGAGGTCTATAATTGTTACTGGTATTTGGCATATCAAATACGACACAGGAGGCTTGCCAGGCTCTGCCGTGTGGGTGGCATACTCTTGTAGTCACCTCTAAATCCAGCATTTATTGATGAACTGGGCTGTGATAGGCTTTTCTGCTGGGTGGAGTTCTGACGAGAGGGAAGTCTGGATGTGGAAAATGGCGGCCCTCATGGAGTGGGGGTCGTCTGGCTTGTTGTGAGGCTCTGCTGGGCTGTTGGGCCAGGGCTAGAACCTGCCATCCCTCCCGGTGCCTCGTGAGCAGCTGGGCACAGGGAGAGCCGGTATCAGCTCTGCCCCATGTCTGTGAGTCTCTGGATCAGCATACCTGGGCCAGATTTGAAAAAGACTGCTACAGGGTGGGTCTGATGAGCCGGGCTGTAATAGGCTCTTCTTCTGTGTGGAGTTCTGACGAGGGGGAAGTCACGATGTGGAAAATGGCACATAAAATATGTGCACATAAAATGACACATAAAATAATTGACAAATACAATATTTTAATTCTTTTCATTTACCTCTTAAATCTGACTTTTTATTTTGTTCTATTCCCTTTGAAAATGTATCTCTTTTTATGTGTGTTCTGTTTGTTTTGGGTCACACATGGCAATGTTTAGGGTTACTCCTTGTGATACAGAAGGAACTATATTAGGTGCCAGGGATCAAATCTGGGTCAGTCACATGCAAGACAAACACCCTACCCACTGTCTCTCTGGCCCCTCAATGTATTTTTTTTAGCTTCCCAAAGAGCATTTTCAAGATCTGTGAGTCTCTCTTGTTAACACTTGACCTACTCAGATCCAGGGGTGCCAGGAGTCACTGGGTTCCCCAGAGCCATACACTGTATAAGGGTACTGAGGGAGCCATGTAGCATTAGGGCTAGAACTAAGGCCCTATGGCTACAAAACATGCAGTCCAGCCCTTTGAGCTATTGCCAGGCTTCTCTATATAATCATGTGTCCCCACTGCTATTGTGTTACTTTGTATCATCAAGTTTATTCTCTATGAACTGTACAGTTCTTCATAAAATTGATGTATGATCCCATCAATCCACATCCAATTTTCCCTTAGTGGTGGTGGTAATGGTGGTGGTGGTGATGGTGGTAATGGTGGTGGTGGTGATGGTGGTAATGGTGGTGGTGGTGGTGATGGTGGTAATGGTGGTGGTGGTGGTGGTAGTAGTGGTGTGTGTGTGTATTTGTTTGTGTGTGTATTTGTATGTATATGTGCTCATGCACGCTTGTGCTTGAGTACGCATATGTGTGTTTCCTTTAAATTATTTCCTTAGAATAATAAGAAATTCCTTATTATCCTAAAGTAATTTATTCTTTCTTAAATTAGGGTGTGTGTGCATAAGATCTGGTAAATCTTGATTTATGAATGTTGGGGCTGGAGTGATAGTATAGCAGGTAGGGCGTTTGCCTTGCACATGGCCGACCAGGGTTCGATCCCTGGCATCCCATGTGGTCCCTGAGCACTGCCAGGAGTAATTCCTGACTGCAGAGCCAAGAGTTACCCCTGAGTATTTCCGGGTGGACCCAAAATGAAAAAGAAAAAAAATGCCTAGGCACTATACTCAATTGGAAGTCCAGCCTGGGTGAGTCAGTTACACCTAATCAGGTTGGAGGAAGAGAGTAAAAAGAGACACACCAGAGCTCTCTTGGAGAATGGACTCTCTGAAGTCTTCTTGGTGCTATGGCTTGGTAGAAAAATTTATAATCTGTATGAGTTCCCACAAAACAGGCATTGACCTGTTAAGATATAGTTGTAGGAGCTGTGAGTTCCCTAGAGTATTCCACAAATTATTAACAGCATGCAATCCTGATCAGTGTGAATGCACTTTTAAACTGTTAGCCAATTTTTTGCATAATACCAATCATTCTACTTATAAAAGCACAAATATGTTATTGTTCTCAGTAGGCAATTTAATGCAGCTTTTGGGAGGTAAAAAGAGAAAAGAAGATTATAAGCTGGCTGATCTTGCTTTTTATTTCTCTTAAATCTATCTGTACTTCTCAGGGGTTGTACTTGTTTAAAGATTGTATGCAACTGTGCAGGCTGTGTGATTTGGAAAGCAAATCAGGTTAAATATGAAGTTTTCAGCATGTGCTATTTTTAAAGGATTTCATGAATTTATTTCAAATATACATTTCTTCCTCAGTAGCACTAAACCTATAATCATTTTCTTGTTAGATTTCTGTTTTTGGGGGGAGGCCGAGAGGGTGACTTAGTTTTGGGGGGGAAGGTTCTTATTAACATCTATCTGGCTCCTCCATGAGCAGCATTATTCACAGCTGAGCTATTAAAGCTAATTATTTTCAGGTTTCTATCAAAGGGGAATATTTGAGCTGACAAAAAATAGCATTTATTTGAAGAAAAGTGGCCTGTTTAAATAAGAAAGAGATCATTATCATCTTCACCCTACCCCTTCTCCCAATTACTGCTGACTAGGGAGGAGGCCAAGAGACTCTTTGGAGTCTTAGGGGCTGTGTCCAGGGACGTGGCTGGTATCCTAAGAAGGGGTGCTGATTCTTTTTCTGTTTTTTTTTTTTATCTTTTTTTGTACAGTCTGCATGATTGCTCATTGACCTTGAGCTGGTGCCAGTCTGTTATTTACTTTTGTTCTTGTGTGAAATTCACTGACCCTCATTATGTAATAGAAAGAATATTGCTGGAAAACACTGAGAGTGACCAAATAACGGTCCCCTGACTTTGATGACTTACACACTTGTTGGCTACAAAGGTTTCTGGGTTAAGAGAGAGAGAGGTACTCAATCACCCATCAGAAACATATACTCCTTCCATCTAGTGGCTACATTTTTCTTGGGCTTGGATGTTTTTCCTGGGTTTGGTCAATAGATAGAACAAAAAATGTGCAGGATTTTATAACACATGTTATTTATACCGATATTTCATTGGTAGAATGTAGAAGTATGAATACTCATAACTGCAAGGGACTCTGAGAAATAACTGCTCTTAAAAACATTAAATTTCATAAAATTCATGTTTGAAGCCAGAGAGATAGTCCAAGCAAGGATCAGGGTGCTTGCCTTGCACATGACTGACCTGGGTTCAATTGTCAGCTTTCCACATGGTCCTGGAGCTTACCAGGACTAATTCCTAGGAGGGCCAGGAGTAACCCCTGAGTACCTTTGAGTGTGGCCCCAAAATATATAAAGAGCAAAATATTCGTATGTTCAACTCTAACCCCTGTATCTCCAGTAACCATATCTGGAGATAGGCCTTTAGAGAAGTGGCTGGATTAAAATAAGGATATTTGGGTGGGTCAAATAGACTCTAGCCTTATAAGAAGAGGAATTTCCAGACACACAGAGAGACACAAGGGGTGTATAGGCATAGACAGATGACCACACAATGGGGCAGCCACAGGAGGACAATCATTTGAAAGCCACGAAAAGAGAACACAGGGGATATCCATTCTGCCTTCCTTTGATCTTGGGATTCTTGTCCCAAGGATTAAGTAAAAAATACCTTTCAGTTGTTTAGGCCACGCGTTTTGTAATGGCATCCTGGCAAACTTATATAGCAGCCCGCTCAGTGCTAAAAAAAGAGAAGTGAATGTTTTGTTGAATCATTGAGTCATTCTCTGCCCCCTGAGCAGGAGTTATCAGCTCCACCCCCAGAGCCAGCTTGCAGTTTTAGAGACAGGCTTCTCTCTCCCTTTTTATTTATTTATTTATTTCTTTTGCTTTTTGGGTCACACCCGGCGATGCTCAGGGGTTACTCCTGGCTCTGCACTCAGGAATTACTCCTGGCGGTGCTCGGGGATCATATGGGATGCCGGGGATCAAACCCGGGCCGGCATAGGCCGGCCGCGTGCAAGGCAAGTGCCCTACCTGCTGGGCTATCGCTCCGGCCCAAGTTTATTTATTTTTAATTAATATTTTATTATACCACCGTGACACATGCAACTACAAAGTTGTTCATATTTGGGGGTGTCAGTCACACAGTGTTCCAGCACCCATCCCCCCACTAGCGCCCACCTCCCACCACCAATGTTCCCAATTTCCTCTTCCCTCCTATAGCCTGCCTCTATGTCAGCTTCTTAAACTCTTTTCTCTCTTTTTCCCTCTTTTTTCTCTCTTCCTTATCTTAAATATTGTGGCATGTCATATATACACCTAGAGGTTATCATGTGTATCTTTTCCCCTATATTTAATGCTCAGTTCTAGGTTGGTATTAGCCCTTTCTACAATTATTAGAACATTGCTCCCTTCTCTGTCTTACCTAACCTTTGACTCCCACATGTTTGTGGTAATTTCCACCTTTGACAAGACCTCCTTGGATTTTGGTATTATAAAATGTATTATGTCATGCAAATAAATGCAGTCATTTTATATCTGTCCTCTTTCTGACTAATTTCACTCAACATGAGCCTCTCCATGTCCATTCATTTATAGGCAAATTTCATAACTCCACTTCCTAACAGCTGCATAGTATTCCATTGTGTAGATGCACCAAAGTGTTTTTTTATCCAGTCACCAGTTCTCAGGCATACTAATTGTTTCCAGATTCTGCCTATTGAGAACAGTGCTGCTATGAAAATAAAAGTGCAGATGGTGTTTCCAAAGTGTGTTTTTGGCTTCCCAGGGTATATCCCCAGGAGTACTATGACTGGGTAAATGGGAGCTCAATTTCTAGTCTTTGGAAGAATGTCCATATTGTTTTCCAGAAAGGCTGTACCAGTCGACATTCCCACCAATAACGGATGAGAGTCCCCTTTTCCCGCATCCATGCCAGCATTTGTTGTTCTTGCTCTTTTGAATATGCGCCAGTCTCTATGGTGTGATATGATATCTCATTATTGTTTTGATTTGCATCTCTCTGATGATTAGTGATGATGAGCACTTTTTCATATGCCTTTTGGCCATTCTAATTTCTTCCTTGTCAAAGTTTCTGTTCATTTCTTTCCCCCATTTTTTGATGGGGTTGGCTGTTTTCTTCTTGTAAAGTTCTACTAGTCCCTGATACATCCCGGATATTAAACCCTTATCAGATGGGTATTGGGTGAATATTCTTTCCCACTCTGTGGACTGTCTTTGCATCTTGGTCACTGTTTCCTTTGAGGTACAGAAGCTTCCTAGTTTCATGTAGTCCCATATGCTTATCTTTGCTTCCACTTGCTTCATTAGTGGTGTATCACCTTTGAAGATGTCTTTAACTTTAATGTCGTGGAGGGTTTTTCCTTTATTTTCTTCAACATAGTTTATGGATTCAGGTATTATATTGAGATCTTTAATCCATTTTGATCTGATTTTTGTGCATGGTGTTAGACAAAGGTCCAAATTCATTTTTTTACATGTAGCTGTCCAGTTTTCCCAGCACCACTTGTTGAAGAGACTTTCTTCTCTCTCCCTTTTGAGTTCAGATTTCTCATCTGTAAAAGGGAGACCTTAATCTCCGAGGCTATCTCTTGGATTCTGTGATACAGCTGTGTGAACAGATGCTTAATTCCTCCTCTGGGTTGGGTACCAGTGCAATAGTGCTAGCCAGAGAGGTTGGCCTTGGGCATTTGAGGGGTATATCATGATGGTATCAGGTACCAGGCTAGAGAATTCAGGTTTTAGGACTCAATAACTTAGATTCAAATCCATGTTCTGCCATTTGTGTGACTATGGGCTAGTTAGTGCTCTAAATAACTTGTCTTTAATTTGGAGATAATAAAACAGGTATGGTTTCATAAAGGGTGAAAGAAAATTGTGAATGTAAAACACTTATCCTAAGACTTGGTACACAATATAGGTTCATTTAAGTTTGTACAAAATGAAGACTCATTATAGTTCCTCCCTCTCTTTTCTCTGTTTTCTGTGCCCACTCCCTTTTATTTGTCAGTGTTAATCATCTTCTAAATTATTCTCATGTTATAATCCTGAATGTGGATATGGAAAGACTTTAATTTTGAAAACATTTTCATTTGATTCTCTTTGTACTGCTAAGAAAAAGTCACATTATTTGACAAATAAAGAGATTCGGTTGTTGAACTCACTCCAGAGAGAAATGAAGATGAGACTAGAACTCAGGTCTTCATTGATCCAGCCTTTACTTGTCATGTAACTGGACTGTGCTGGGTATGTCTAGACTTAGGATAATACATGATCAGAAAAGGAGGTCCTGAATCATCTTCACACTTAATTCTGTTATCTAGAAATTCCCCAGTGGTCACAAAATGATTATGGATGTTCCACCTAGAGGGGTCATGGTAAAATACCACCTAACTATACTGTCCAGAGTGGGTCACTATTTTTTGAGGGCTAATCAGATTTCTGCTCTATTACACAGACAAATTTACACCCAGATATCTCTGGGTATTTACACCCAAAGAAAGAAAGCTAAGCTGAGTGATCTGTTGGTTTTTTAAAAAAAAAATTAGTGATCTGATTTTTTGCCTATTGACTTGACCTAGATTGGTCAATAAAACAATTTATTTGTTTTATTTTTGTAGTTATAACTACAAAAATGTAACTATTACATAGAATCCCTTCATACTTCCAGGAGGTAGGACACTGCCTGGGAATCTTCCTTGCAGAAGCTCACATTTTCAAACCAGTGTTGCTTTTGTTATTGTTATCCATATTATAGAAACAACCCAATGTTATAGAAACAACATGGGTTTACTTGATCACTTGAAATCCAGTTATTCATTGATTTGCTCCAGCGGTGCCAGTAACATTTCCATTTGACCCTATCACGTGCCAGTGTAGCCCAATGGCATATGCTGGCTTCAGGAACATGGGTTAATTCTATAAATTTTTAATTCTATAAATTTCAGAAGAGGGGCAGTTGGCCAGAAGTTCCTACCCAGACATCAGCTGAGGAAGAAGGGCTAAGTTCTGGGAAAGGAAGGAGCTTGGATATTTGCATATCAATGGCTGAGTTTTCTGTATCATGCTCAAGTTTGGGGGTGATGGAGGCAGTCTTTAGTCCATGCTTGAAACTTGCTGATCCAAAGCTATTTGAAGAAGAAATTATATTTCACTTTTCTTTTATTCAAAATAAGCTTTATAGCCTGGTGAAGGTTTGAGATGCACTGCACACAGCTGGGACTTTTCAAGCCCTATGAAAATGACAGTGTATTCAGCCTTTCTGCAGTCTCTCTCTTGCAGGGCAGGTTATCTGTCTTTGTCATGACTAATGGCAATTTATGCTATCCATGACCACTGGGAAGGAAAAAATATTCATATTTTTAAAATGTACTATGACAGATCTCTTCTCAGTTGGGGACATGGTCATGCTATAAGAAGGGAAGGAGAGTTTTCAAGGTCAGAGTTTCTGAGTCTTTACTGGAAGGGTGACATACAGACATGGTCTTATCATTTGCGTTTTAAAGTTAGGAGGAAGTTATCTGAAGTCTTTTTGCAAACCCACTTAGAACAATGCGGAGAAACTCTCTGAGATACTCTGCTTTGCAGGGCACTTTTCTTTTGACCTGTCAAGCAAGAATGACATTGCTGCCCAAAGGTTTAGACGAAAGTAATCAGGAGGAAGCCTTAAGGTTTGAAGCCATTTCAAGCCAACTATGAGGATGAACATTTCCCAAAACTCAAATGCTGATATTATCAAGCCTTAATACAAGATGTTGACCTAATAATTATCTGAAATTGTTGTTATTGAGCTTTAAGATATGCTGTCATGTTATTTCTCAGGACAGGTATACACCTTGATTCAGGTGTACTGTTTCTCGGGCTGAGCCGAGCTCTTTGGAGCAGTAGTTAAACCAAAGACATTCATTAGATGCAGTACTCTGACCTTCCTGTACTCAAGGCCAGGGTGATAGTACAGTGGGTAAGGTGCTTGCCTTTCTCTCTGCCAATCCCAGCTCCCATAATTACCCCTGAGCCTACCCAGAGTGGTCCTTGAATGCAGAGTCAGCAGTTGTGGCCTCAAATCCAACAAAATGGGGAAAACTGAAATTTTCAGATCCTGCGAATGTTACTAAAACTATTAAGTCATTGGAAAGAAGAAAAACAGCAAGCTGTGATTTAGGACAACATTTCTTAACTAGAGCTATATACCCTCATAGGGGCCCCAAGGAAAATTTTAAGGCTGCCACAAGTGAAAATTGCATAAAAGTGGTTCACAACAGGAGTCTTAGGTTGGGTAGGAAGGGTGGGGACACAGGAAAGAAGCATGTCAGGAGGAGGCCATAAAACAGGTTTAGGGCATTTTCCAGGATGTGAAAGAGTGAAAGCATAGCTTTACTCAGTTTCTCAGCATACCACTTTTTCTTTAAATTCCATCAAACAATCAAAACTGCATCTAGGTGCATTCTTTTTTGTAAAGACGATTTACTCCCATTTGCCAAAGATTCTCCTCACTTAAGTCTACTCCTACCCTCTGTTTTTCAGTTCTTTCTCTTATCCTTTATCTGTCCATGTATGCTATCCATATTACATTTTCTCAGAGTGTTAGTGTCCTTGGAGTGCCCTTTGGGATATAGAAGTACCTGAAGCAGTCTCCTTAATAGGGGACACTTCCTGGGCGTAAGTCTCTCCTTTATCTTATTCTCTTCTACAGTGCTTAGGCACAGTGGCTGCCACTTCTTTTTTCTTCTTTGGATAGACTAATTAAGTAATTCATCAGTGAAAGTTTTTAAATAACTTGACCTTAGACTCATTCCCTTTTGCTAATTCTGTCCTGATCATCACGGTAGATGGAAATTTTTCAAGTGTAATTTTAGATGGGCTTAAAAATATTATTCTGGAAGAAAGAACCATAGAGTGTTAGAGTGTAGTTCTGTGCACTTTTGTATGAATGGAATCTACCTTTCTTTGGGTGCATGTGGAGTCCATTGGGAAGAGAGTGAGCCCAGTTTAAAGCCTCATCTTTAATCCCAGGCATAGCCTTCCTATGTGAGGAGCACTTAATTGTATAAAGAGTGAATTCCCTACTGTATATGGAGAAAGACCTCGGGGCTTCTAGTTTTATGGACCCCAGAAAACTACAACCCTTTAGAACAAAAAAGACATGATATTGACATGTTTATTCCAAAGGTAAGGAAATGAGAACTATAGCAAGGAGGTGACAAAATAAAATGAATGAAATTATTTTCCTTCAGGCTATCAGAATACAGAGACCAGACTATAACTTAAACACATATGGTAGTGATGGAAATAGGTTTTTTTTGTCCTTTAAAGGCTTGGGGTAAACTTGTGTCAGTTTGTATAATGGTAGGGAGAAAAGGAAAGACCTTCATTTTATCCCGCCACTCTTCTAGATGGATTGTCCTGTACAAGGGAAGAAATTTGTGCACTTCATAGCACAGAACCTTCTTCTAGGGCACCTGTGGCTTTTGATGTTGATTCTGAATTGACTTCGTGATCTCTGACCTCATTTCCCACTGTTCTTTGGTATATATTTAGTTCACCTATGTCAGTCTATTGAGTGTTTTCTTTCCTTCTTCATAACTTTCTATCAAAATTGAAATACTACCATTAATACTGACCTCATATGTTTACTCATCCTTCCAGGAATGATCTTTCATGCCCTTGCCTTCACCTAAACTCTTTGCAGCCATCAAATTCCACCTCCTGACATTTATGAAAACTCCTTGTGAAATTAAGTCCTTGATAATTGCATTACCCTTAGCTTGCTTTTAACTATTCCCTTACAAACAAATTCAGTTTTCTAATATTTCTACATCTCTATCTTGCCTTATCAACTGGAAGGATATGAAGTACATTTAATATAGCTTCACTTACATCCATGTTATAAAACTTCTGTATGATTCCAAAAACTCCTTAGTATTTATGTGTCATCTTCTAATCTTAGGTGATTGCTTTTTCCTTGTGGCCTATACCTGGGAAGATCCAGCATGTACCAACACCCACCTATTCTGTCAGTATTCTGGAAATATGTGATGAGACATTGTCCAGCCTCGAGCTAGAGGACATTTTAAAAATTTATTTGGATGCTTGCTAGAGGTCATAACACAAGGCCACTGTCCACATATCAGCTTTGTCTCTGGAGCTGACTCATGTTTTTCATATAAATCATAGTGAGTTTCCCATTATAAACACCTTGCAAAACTCAAAAGGTTTTATGGCTGTTATTAGCTACTGCAGTTGTGATTTACAAGCTAATTCAGGATGTGTGTGGGTGCGTGTGCCCAGGACACTATTTCCCCATCTACGAAGTCAGAAAGGCTAAGGTGTGCTCACAAGCAAATTCTATCTCTTCCAAGGTCCTGTGGTGGGGGTCTGAGTCTGCTTTACTTTACATAAGTACATTATCAGTTGTGTCTTCATACTATGACACCAAGAACAGTTGGTAGAGGGCAGGTGCTGCAGCATCCATTTAACTGTCAGTAGTTCTGCTAAAGTCATCTGCCTTATTTAGGGCAGGAAAGAAAACTGAAGTGGAGAGGAAAATTCTGGAATAATCTTGGTGTGATGCCTTTGGTTTCTTGGTACATTGGAGACCAAATTTTGTTGGCATCAAGTACATGCAACATGCACTTTTTTTTTAGAAGACCATATCTGATGGTTCTCAGGGCCTACTCCTGGATCTGTGCTCATGGATCACCCTCGGAAGGGCTTGGGGAATCATATTAGGGTGCCAGGATATCAAGCTAAGATGAGCTGCAAGAAAAGCAAGTGCCCTACCTGCTGTATATTATCTCTCTAGCTCCAACATCCACTTTTTTTTAAATTAAAAATACCTAATATATTATCATGGTATACTTTTTTTAATATAATCTGGTATAGTCATGTATTATATAAAAGGTAATGTCTATTTCACCTGTAAATATTATATGATTTTTATTAGTGTTACGTTCTCATTTCTTTTTATTCTGCTAATTACCAAATGATATCAAAGGAATGCTACTCTACAGGTGATAATTTGGTAGATTGTGTTTGAAAGTGAAAGCTAAACCAGTTAAAATATAAATAATAGATCTGTAGTTTTTGAAAAGGGAGAAAAGTCATCTACAAAAGGTATCTTTATGTGATGCATAAGTGCGTCAACTAGTGCTTAGCAGACTAGTGCATAATTCCTTCCATATTTACCTCCAAATTTATATATCTATATATGCCATTAATATAGATCTGAAACACTGTCAATACACTGTGTAGATTTTGTTTTTAATATACAACATCTACTCTTGTCTAGAGACTGGTGATGTAACACTATAAATATAAAGTTCAATGTCATAGAAATAAGATTTCCCTACATCCTAACACACATATTTTACCTCTAACTTCTAACTTGACCTTGCTGTTATTTGCATTTACTCCCTTTTCAGCCTGGACTCCATACCTGTCACTTTGGAAAAATTGGTTTAAAACAAGGAGCTTTGCTACTTGAAGATGTGTATTCTGTTCTAGTCTCATTCATAAAAGTCAGGAAAAAAAAGGTTATTTGTAGTTGTTATAATTAGTACCTTTGCTTAAGGATTTCTGGTCTGATGAATCATAGCTCAGCAGTCTTTGCACCTGCAACTCAAACAAACCCTCCCTATTTTTTTTTCTGTTACAGATTTTTTGCTCTCTTGGAATTTCTTTAGCAAACATGTATTAAAGAGGTACAGAGAACAAAGCTGAATGATATCAATCTTATTAGATATAAGAGAAATGTATTAACATGTAAAGTATCCCTTTGCATCTATTAGACTAGAACAATTAAAAACCCAGATAAAGACTGGGTCTCCAAGTGGTAGCATGCATGCCTCAGATGTGTGAGTTAAATCCCTCACCATGAGAAATGTTCCTTCCCAGCATAGCAGGGTATGGTGCTAATAACTCTGAGCATTGAATTCTCAGACAAGCTCTGATACCCCTGGGCTGAGTATTTATGGGACGGCTCAGCCTCTTAAAACTAGTGGTATGTCCTCTACTTTACTATCTCACTATCACTATATCACTATCTTCCCGTTCATCATCTATTTGCTAGAGTGGGCACCAGTAATATCTCCATATGTCCTGTCTCATGCTAGTAGAACCCAAAGGCATCCACTTGCTCCAGGAACATAAAGAGCCTCAAACCATTATATTAGGTCACGGGAATGACCTAATATAAATGTTACTGGTATTTGGCATATCAAATGCTACATAAGCAGCTTGCCAGGCTTGCCGTGTGGGTGGCATACTGTTGTAGTCACCTCTAAATAAAGCACTTATTGATATACCGCGCGGCCGCTAGTGGCCACGCTGAGCCGGCTGTGATAGTCTGGTCTGCTGGGTGGAGTTGTTTCAAGAGGGAAGTCCGGATGTGGAAAATGGCGGGCCCCGCAGTAGGGGAGGGTGGTCTGGCTTGATGTGAGGTGTTGGGGGTGGCAGGCCAGGGCTAGAACCCGGCATGCCTCCCAGGCGCCTCATGAGCAGCTGGGCACAGGGAGAGCATGTAGCAGCTCTGCCCCATGTCTGAGAGTCTCTGGTTCAGCATACCTGGGCCGGATTGACAAACTTTACAGAAAAGAGAAAATTTAACAAAAAGAGAAAATTACCAGGTTATTGGAAACGTTGGTAGAATGTGGTATTACAGGAACCCTCATGGTATACTGGTATAAGTACAGCTCTGGGGTTCAAGCTAAGTGTTAAATTAATATATAACCTGAGCCCATAATTTCATATTTGTAGTATGTATCCCAATGAAGTTCTTGCATTTCATTAGGAAATATGCATGAAAGTTTTCATTGCAGAAGTATTTGCGGTCCTAGAAAATAATGCCAACTCTGAGTCAGAGACCACAGACACTGGGAAATTGGGAGGTTAAATATGGTAGATACTCACCTTGGAATACAGTACAACAGTTACCGTAGGCAAGGATTAATGGATGCTGACAGCATGAGAAAGATAGAATTCATGATGCTTTCTTACTTTCTGTATTTTTGATGTTCTGGGACCTAGCTTCCCAAGAAAGATCACCCCTCCCAAGGCCAATCAGTTCCTAGATTATAAATGACTCAGCTGGGGAGCACACCTTCATAAAAAAGCTAACCAGGCATAACAACTGTACCTCACAGCCAGCTGAAATCATTCAAACTAGCTACCCCTAAACCTTCTTACATTTCTTCATTCATCTCTTTCTGCAAAAATGTGGCGATCTCCTTTGGAAACCATGAGAAACAAGCTATCTTTTCTGTTTCTCTTTATTTGTTGAACTCCCACCATTTCTGAATAATAATCAAATCCATATTTAAAAAATCCTAATAATGCTTAATTAAAAACTAAAGATTAAAATATAGACACAGGGTAATATAAAGAGAAGTTTAAAAACTAACAGAAACAAAGAGCACAAGCATATTTTACAGTGACTCATTTTAACACTAAAGTTGATATATATGGTGAAAGGGAATTAAAACAGAATATACAGGGATTGTTATTTATTATAAATTAAACTTTGTGGTTAGGGAGGATGAATCAAATGCATTCTGTGATTTCTCCCCTGCTTTCAATTGGGGCCATAAACATGGAGTAACATCGAGCATTGGACAATATATTTCGTGGGTTCAGGGCTTCCTTTGGATAGTCCATGCTACAGGAACCCCAAGGAAGGAAAGAGATTGCTGGGGACAGAGAGCTTGGCACCCACCCCTTCATTTCCATTATTTCAATTTATCAAGTCTGCTTCAGGGAGGTCTATTTTGAGATGTTGTGTTTTGAATGTTTGTACATTGAACTAAGGTAGAAAGTTCTGTATTTCTGTTTTCCTTGTGGGGAGCTCTCTAACACAGTGGTGCTCCCATTAGATATTCAGGATAATCAAGGGAGTAAGTTGGTTGAACCCTGTTTAACCCCATTTTACTCAACTCAGTTGATGCTGGAGACCTTCCCAGTGATAAATATTTACCTGGATACTATGAGAAAGGTGAAGTTCATTGATGAACCTTGGTAAATCTGAATTGTTTAAGGTTGAAGTGTTTTTTGCTAGCAGAGGTCCCCAAGCAGTATTTTTTAAACCGAAGATCATGTGTATAAAATACTAGAGAAATGGAAAGCTTTGTAGAGGAAGAGTTCTTATTTCACTTAATACTGCCTTTGATACGACATCAATCTGGGAAGCCAGAGAGCTCAAAAGAATATTATGGGGTATTTTTGTCTGAAATTAGAAATTATCAGTTAAATAACAGTTTTTAACAATGATTGTAACCTCTGGCAAGTTCATTAAACTCTTTCATCTCAATTTTCTTATCTACAAAGTGAAAATTATGAATGCAGGTTAGGATGAAGTTTTATATGTACACGGTAGTGAAAGTTAGAAATAACAGGTGAAAGGTATCTAGCACATAGTACTTTGGTTAACGAAAATAATATATTGTTCACATTGTCAGAATTATTAGTTATGTTCTTAAATATGTAATGAAGACGAATAAACATTTTCTGCTGACTAAATGAACATAGAAGTGTTGTGCTCAATGTTGTAACTCATAATTACTATCAGGACTGGGACAAGAGTCTACTTTTCTTAGGTCCTGATCTAATGTTATTTTCATGATGCTGGGTGAAAGACCCTTTGCCTGTTTCTAGATCAAAGTGACTGAGCATAAACTCTTCCAGTATGCTGAATGGACCAGTGCATAGTGGCATTGGAGATGGATAATAGGATTCAGAGACCACAGGGTGCCACAGGTTGACACAGGGCTTGCTATGTCATGTGTGTTCTGCACCCTTGTTAATAGCATAAAAAGGTTGTAAAGAATATGTTAATTAAATTTGTATATTTCCCTAAATGAAGAGGTATTACAAATTCCACCAATGACAGAGACATGACATAAAGGGACCTGGAGCTGTCAGGCATATGGACAGGAAATAACTAGATGAGATTCAGTTGCAGTAAATGCATCCTAATACATCTGGGGACAGATAATCTGAAACACTGATATTCAATGGGAGGAAGATATTTGGAAAGCAGTAAATGCTGAAGGGGACCTGGGGGATAGTGGACAGCAAATTAGATAGGGTTTTCATTGTGTTAAGGCAACAGAAATTGGTAATGCAATCTTGCATTGTATTTTCCACAGTCCCCTGGAGCTTGTGGGAAAAGAAAACCTCTTTCCCTTGCCAGGATCAAGTCTATTCACCCCATGCATGGACTCCTGAAGAATGGCCTGGGTGCGGTCTGGGTGAAAGCTGGCATTACTGTGCTGCCCCAGGGATCCTGCATGGCTTGGTGGTGAAATCCTCTTTTCTCTCAGCTCTCTTGTCACCTATGTCTGTGAAGACCAGCTCTTCATTCTAACACCGTCTTCTTTGTGTGCTTTCTTAGGAAAGTCAAAGGTGGCTAATTCTGTTGGGGGCAAATCCTTCTGGACCACAGGGAAGGCTTAACTCTAGGCATTTATGCAGAACCATAGTATCTGCCATCTTTCTTAATAATCTGTCTCTTTCTTCCCACCCCACCAAATCCTCCAACACATGAAGGGTTTCTCCAGAGGATTATCTAGAGACAAAGCAATGCTTAAGGAAACTCACAAGCATCCATGCTCAGCGTTTCCACTGGTGTCAGTTCATTCTACTTCTTCCTCATCCTTTCATGCTTCACAGTGCCTCACTCCCTCCCTCTTCCCCACTCTTCAGTGTTTGTTTGTCCGAGTTTAAAGACTGTCTTTGGCAGATAGACCAAATTTTTTCTACTAGGTGCCAATGAATACACAGTCTGATTTTCTTTTAACCCTAAAGTCTTTCCTTTCCTTTCAGGAATACCCCCTAAACTGCCTGAATTCATAGTATTTCTTTTGCTGGGACCTGCTAAAGGGGAGATAACTCTAAGGAGAGCACACATCCAAATCCTTGTGGAAGACTATTGGTCTTGCCAGCTCATAATCTCTACAGTTCCCTCTCTAGGAGATCCTCACCTTTCAGGAATCCTTCAGAAACTGGGAGTGACTATGTAAATAGGGCTAGTAGAAAACTGCTGTAGACTAGGAAAAGTCTAAGGCCATTTATTAGACTGGGAAATGTTTTATTGCTTATTTCTTCAAGACGTCTTGGCTTCCTCCACTCAGATTGTGCTTCATCATACCGTGTCTGTCCAGGTTTGCCTTCAGGGCAATTTAGCTTCAGTCTGCCACTGTCACTCAACACTTATAAATAAGAGGCTGCACTTAAAATTGCTCCTTGAATATTTCCAAGCTTTCCATTTAGTAAGTAATCACTGAGTGTTTTCTTGGTACCTGCCATTCTGCTACATAGTCTTGGGTGGAGTTGGCAAGGTAGGGCAGGGGAGTGGTGGGTGTGGGTTAGTCTTCTGGAGTGGGGGAGGGCTCTGAATGAAAAAGGCATCTCTATGGAAGAACTTGAACTTTCAGTCCTGGTGGGTCATAGATATAAATGGATGGCAGCTGCCAGCACCGTGATTTATGAGTGATGCTCCTAGCCAAAGGAAGTCAGGAACACTCTGGAAAGGCAGACCACTGTGTACAGGGCATCTTAGTATATTTAGCAAATGAGATTGCAAACCACAGTCAAAAAAGGCTGAGTGGGCGGAGTGGAAGGACATTCTCTGGCCAGAAACTTGCTGAACTTGAAGGGCCAGGAACTGGAGGCTTTGCCGAGGTGGGGAGAGATAGTCTTTGGCTTGTCCCAGACAAATAAATCACCACAAGGACATATACCAAAGACCAATTATGTGGAGTGTTTTTCTGGAAAATCATCTCCCAGTCCCTCTAAATCATCTCCAGCTCTGGCTGACATTCAGATGTGCCGAGAGTTGGGGTGCCAGTGCACCCCAGTGTCAGGTGGAGAAATTACATAGACTGCTCCAGGGACAAAGGAGAAAACAGCTACTTCTCCAAGTGCAGGGAATCAGGGAGAGGAGAACTCTTTGCTCTGGCCTAGGAGTTGTTGGACCCAAATTCTCAGCCAGTTGTGGCCATGCCTTCTCCATGGCCTTCAGGCCTCCTACACAATAGAACTTGGAACTTCCATGTAGGTTCAGTTTCACAGCACATCCTGGTGATGGTCCTAAAGAAGACAAAATTCCTAACTATCATGAAGAAAACAGTCATGCAGAGTAATCTTTCTTTTTGCTTTTTTGGGTCACGCCAGCAACTCTCAGGGGTTACTCTTGGCTCTTCGCTCAGGAATTACTCTTGGCAGAGCTCTGGGGACCTTATGGGGTACTAGCGATTGAACTCGGGTTGGCGCATGTGAGGCAAACATCCTCCCCTCTGTGCTATCGCTCCGGCTCCATGCAGAGTACTCTTAAGGGGATGTTTGAAGACTTCATAGCCTGGTCAGCAGAGCAACTGTGGAAAGAGCTAAGAGTTTTTAATCTGAGGGGAGGACTTGGGGGTTGGGGATTCACTTCAGAGGATCTCAGAACTCAGAACTCACTATCTAGAAGGTTTTGGTGAACGATGGTGTCAGAGCTGTCCCAATGCAGAGCCTGAAATGACACCCATGATCATATGGCATAGGGGTTTAGGTTGAGGGGCAAAGAAGGGAAAAAATAAGCTGTCCTCATCATGCCACCGCTCAGTGACAGGGCCTTTGATTTTCTGAGGGTTTGTGAGTATCGAAAGAACTCTTTAACTTACTGAGCTATTCGACAGAGGCACCCAAGCCTGTCTCAGAAAAGTATGTGATCCATCACTGCTGTAATCCAGTGAGGGCTGAGTGACAGTGTGAGTGGAGAATCGGCCACCTTTCACAGCTGTTTCCACTCATTCTGGAACCGAACCAGAGTGTTAGGATAACCATCTTCTTCCAATGCATCTTCCTCTTCACGCAGTTTTGTTTCTCTAATCAGGATGGATGTATTCCTCTTTAAAAAGGTTATCTAAAATTCCTTGACTTTTTTTGAGTATTTATAGCTTGAGGTTTTGAGGATGGGGTTTTATCTGGTTAAGAAAAACCCTCAGAGTATAGAATATTAATCAGAACTTACACAGTATGTGAATGAGAAGCCAGGCAGGAGGGAACTTTAGGCCTTCAAAGAGGAAGTCTGATGGGTCCCCAACTTATTTCCTAATTATTTATTTTGTATCTGGTCAATAAATTCCTTACAAGTCACTTTTTTGTTCTGCTTTTTGTTTTTGGGGTCACACTAGTGTTGCTCAGGGGTGACCCTCACTCAGTACTCAGGAATTGTTCCTAGTGGTGCTTGGGTAACCTTATGTCATACAAGGCAAGCACCCTATCAGTTGTACTGTTGCTCCAACCCCTCTGTTGTTTGTTTTCTTAGTGCGCTTACTTAAGCCTTGTTGGATTTTATGATTTGATTGGTCATTTTTGCCTGAACTAACTCTCTGGGAATGAATTCACAAAGTCAATAAAGTAATTCATCATCTTAAAATGATGAATACTCCTCATGCTTCAAGTTCTTTTTCCCCTTTCCACATTCTAGGATAGAATGAACAAATATATATATATATGTATATATATATATATATGTTTATGTCATGTTTCTATTGATTCTTATGGGATTCTTCCTCAGTCTTTGACTTTCTTTCTAGACTAAAGTCTTCCCTTATTGCCCTCATTAGTTTGATATGACAATTCCTCTGTCCCTGTGATTAATTCAACACACACCCAACATTGATTAAATTTCTACTTTATGAAGGTCACTGAGTTTGACACAGACTTGAGGTGGAAAAGTTGCTTTCCCTGCCCAGGATTACTGTGGAACCAAATGAGATATGACATTTACATAGAAAATTCTATTCCCTGCACTGAAAGTATGACCGTTGTGTATCTGGTAGCTTTTATCTCCTCCCATGATAGGCGAAATCATTAAGACCCTTATAATGTATTAATGAAACTTCTGTAGCCGGAGAGTGGCAGAGGTGGGATCTGAACTCCAGATTTTTCAGTCTGATTTATGCCCTGTAAAAGTCCCTCCTTCCCCTTTGTAGGATTGTCAGTGGAAATACAAGGGGAATACTTCTAACTGAAGACTAATTTAGAGAAGTTAAATGCACGGGTAAAAGATTAAGACACCTTATAATAAGGCAAATGGAAGCATGAGCAATAAGCCTATGCTTTTGTTGGATTCCCAGCAGCTACGGTTGGTGGGAAACAGCTCTTGGTACTTTCGGGCAGAGCCATGGCTTATTCTGGCTGTAACAGAAAATGGTAAAGTTTTCACAAGGCTCCAGCCCAGTTGTCCTTGTCTGTTATGTTTGGAGGCAACATCTATGCATGAACCCATTTACTTGGCTATTTCAGCTAGAACTTTTCCTTCCCTGACCACTGGGAGAGAAAGCCCCCACTCTGTTTTGAGATGATCAGCTTTCCACATGCACAGAAAGACCACAGCTTGGCTCCCTATCTTTCATCACCTAAGTGAGGGCAGTTAATGTTTAAGAGCAGAGAATAGGGAACATAATGATGGATAAATTATAAGTTTGGGGATATGAAAAGTCAAACTGTGTAAATATGTATTTGAAGCCACAAACAGAATGTTAATGTAGCTTTCCCATTAACTCACTAACTGAAATTACAGAGTGTAATGTGAGCCAACGCCCACGGGTTGGTTATGGTGTTTTCATATTTAGAACAGCAAATGATAAATGTCCTTTCCTCAGACAAAGAAGCAATTGACACAGCTTTTTGGGAGTAGTTACAATGATGATGATGGAAAATAAAAAATACTGGGGCAGAAGAAGGGCTTGCAGTACCTATGGAGTTGGAACACAGGTCTTGGTACATGTATTGTGTCCTGGAGAATGTCTTTGAGTTCAAGACTGCTCCTCCAAGCAATATGGACCTTGTGCTGGTTTCCCAACTTGCCTTCCTGCATTAGAAGATAAGCTTCTATTTTGTTTTGTTACTTTGTGGAGAAAAGGGAGGATGGATGCACACATAGGAGTTCTCAGGGCTTACTCCTGTTTCTGTGCCCAGGGATTATTCCTGATAATGCTTGGAGTACCATATATGTTGCCAGGAATTGATTAAAGCATTAGGACTTGGGACTGAAGGTAGTATAATAAGTAGGGCATTTGCCTTGCATACAGCTAACCCAGATTTAATACCCAATAATATATATGGTCCCCCTGAACCCACCAAGAGTGGTATTTAACTGCAGAACTAGGAGTAAGCCCTGAGCACAGCTAGTTGTGTTCTCCAATCAAAACAAATAAAAAGCATTAGCCCTATCTTGTTAAAATTTGTAAATGCAATTTGTAAATGAGGACAGTCTTACTTTGGCTAGGATTGACCTCTGAGGATATGCAGTAATTTGTGAGCTGTGAAGAAATGGAAGCCTTTGTATACTGTGATGGGAATGAAAGTGAGTGCTGTGGTATGAGTTATAATTCCTCAGATAAATTAAAAATAAAATTATTTCATGATCCATTAGTTCCACTTTTGAGTATGATCCCAAGGAACTGAAAGCAGAGTCCTAAAAGATATCTGAATACCCATGGTAATGGCTGAATTACTCAGAATGGACAAAAGGCAGAAACAATCCAGGTGTACACTGATGAAATAGTTAATTGATAAATGTGGTAGATACATGCAATGGAATATTATTCAGCTTTACAAAGAAAGAGACTGACAATATAACATGAATGAACCTTTGAGGCATTCTGTTGAATAAAATAGGCCAATCCTACAATTACAAATGGTGTATGATGCCACTTAGATGAGGATATAAATTAGTCATTTTATAGGAACAGAGAATAGAAAGGAAGTTTTCCAGGGCTTGGGAGATTAGGGTATGAGGAGTTGTATAAATATTTTTAGTTTTGAAAGGGGAAAGGTTCTAGCAATTAGTTTTCATCACAGTGTGAATATACTTAAAACACCGTTGAAATACATTTCAGTTGGTTAAATAATATGTTTTATGTGTGTGTTCTGACACAGTTAAAAAAATCAAAGGTAATGTGGAGAAAGGCTAAGAGCATGATCTTGAGAGGGGAATTTGCTGAAATCCTGACACTGATTTAAACCCTTAGTGCTTGAAACTGAGGACCTATGGGCAAGTCCCTTAAACTCATCTGTGAGCCTTTGAATAGTGATAATGCTGAGTTCCTTTATTTCTACAGTTGTGTGAACCAAATTAAATAATATTTGTTAGGCTTGTACGTGGTATGTAGCAGAGACATATGGATAGATTACTAGCTATTATTACTATATTTACATTTCTATACACCTAAAAAGGGGGATTTAGTTTATAGTTCAGATAATATTAATCTCAGAAATATTTGTAAATTTTCTTCCCATACTCCATACCCTGAATCTGTATATCCAGACTCATCTCTCAGCCATCCCTTGAGACCTGCTGTCTCTGCTCCAGAGTGTGCTCCTAGAAGGCAGCTATGCTAACCACTATACTACCAACGCAAGAGTGTGCTCCTAGAATGACTGAAACAGGCACATAGTGTTTTATTGATCTATTTCAAAGTTTTCACTTTTGGGCTCACATTGAGCCAAATCATTGGGGACACAGAGATAACAAAACCCAGTTCTTACTTGTAACTGTGTAAGTCCAATTGTTGGGCACATTATTTCTTGGTCATGTCCACATAGGAATGTTCTTTTAATAGCAATTCTGTAAGATCTTCAGAAGTCATCATTGTGTCCTTTTCCTCTCAACTCCACTCACCTGAGACAGGAAGGAAAAATGTTCTTATTGAGTTCTTTAAGTTAGGTAGTTCTGGAGAGGAAACTATTCATAGTATACTTAGATAAGGTTTAGATAAGGTTTAGGAAGGATATGAATGGAAAATCCAGGCCCATTTCTTCCCCTGCCATTCTTGCTACTTTCATAGGGAGCAGTTATGAGTTTTCTTCTGAAGTAATGCAGATTAATGGGTAGGAGGAGATAAAAAATAAATCAATAGTCCAGTACCACTTTATATGCATCGGTATGGAAAAAAATCATCACAGCACAAGGTTATGACAGAGGTGTGCAGAGAGAGACACATTTGTGCACTTTTAAATGACTTGGGTGGTGACTTGATACCTACTCTTCCATATAGAATCACTTAAGAAAAGTGAAATCTGTATGTTTCTACTTTTAGGTTCAGCCATCTGTTGTGCCCAAGAGATGAAATAATGTATAAAGCTGCTTAGTACAGGCATGTATTGTGGAAAAAAATATAAAAATAGTTAATTGCATCCCTGAAAAAATATTGAGTTAAATTGCTCAAATATCTATCTCACTGTGCCCAGCCGCTTATGAGGTGCCCTGGAGGGATGGTGGGTTCTAGCCCTGGCCCACCACCACAGCAGAGCCTCACAACAAGCCAGATGACCCCCCACTCCATGAGGACCTCCATTTTCCACATCTGGACTTCTTCCTCATCAGAACTCCATCCAGCAGACCAGCCTATCACAGCCCGGCTTGCGCAGCCACTTGTGGCTACGCGGTTCATCAATAAATGCTGGATTTTGAGATGACTACAAGAGTATGCTCCCCCACACGGCAGAGCCTGGCAAGCTATCCGTGTCATATTTGATATGCCAGATACCAGTAACAATTATAGACCTCATTCCCATGACCTGATGGAATGGTTTGAGGCTTTTTATGTTCCTGGAGCAAGCAGGTTCCCTTGGGCTCTACTTGCATGAGACAGGTCATATGGAGATGTTACTGGTGCCCGCTCTAGCAAATCGAAGATAAACGGGAAGACAGTGATACAGTGATCTATGTGTACTTGGAACCTCAAAATATGACTTTATTTGAAGTTTTCAGCTTTACATGAGGCAACAGTGCAGATAAGATCTTCCCGGGTTATGGTGGATCCTAAATCCAATGACCACGTCTTTATCAGAGGAGGAGAAAGAGGTTTGGACGTGACTGTGTCTTTATCAGAGGAGGAGAAAGAGGTTTGGATGGAGAAAATAATTGTTGCAGAGGAGAAGACTCAAGTAAATGAATGCAGAGATAAGAGAAATTCTGCCATTCCTAGGAATGCATGGACTGTCAGAGACTACTAGCATCTAGAAACTTACTCTAACGCTATCCCTTAGAGCCTTTTAAAGGGAGCACAGTTTCACTGACTCTGTGACTTCAGAATCCTAGACTCAAAAACTGTGAGACAATTAGTGCATTCATTTGTTCCTCTTAATAAATAGAGAATGACTTGTTCTGGTAGAATTAGATCAATGTTGCTGGTAAAACACCCATCAGTGGAAAATGGGAAGCTGCAATCTCTTCATATAAGAGCATACTATCACAATAAATGAAAGAACACATTTTAATTAATTTATTTATCTATTTGTTTATTTATTTGCTTTTTTTGGGTCACACCCAGCAATGCTTAGGTATTATTCCTGGCTCTGCACTCAGGAATTACTCCTGGCAGTGCTCAGGGGACCATATGGGATGCTGAGGATAGAACCTGGCTCGACCGCATGCAAGGCAAATGCCCTACCTGCTGGACTATCACTCTGGCCCGAAAGAACACATTTTAATCTCCAAAGAAGACAAAATGTAGAAATATACTTTCAGTACGATGTGAGTTATGTGTGTTTAATAGTACATATTGGAGTTGTTATTGATAGGAACTGAAGTGATGGCACAGTGGGGAAACTGGGTTTGATCCCTGGCACCTCAATGTTCTCCAAGCCCCACTAGATGTGAAACCTGAGTGCAGAACCAGGAGTCAGTCTGAAGCACTCTAAGGCTTGGCCCACTCCCGCCCCCAAAAAAAAACAAAGAGGAGTATGTTGTATTTGAGTGTCAGAGTTACAGTACAGTCTTAAAGGTGGTTGTCTTGCATGTGATCAATCCTGATTCAGTCACTAGTACCACATACATTTAGGGGTAACTCCTAAGCACAGTATCAAGAATAATCCCTGAACAGAATCAGTTACGATTCACCTCACACACACCTCAATAAATAAAAATAAAGTTGTTTATGGATGTACTTATAGAATAAAATTACCCATATGTATGATGTTAGGTACTAATCACAGGAGAATGGGTAACTCAGTGAAGGGAGAGAGGTAGATGGAATAGACTACAGGATTTTAGGTTCCCTGGGAGTATTTACAGAGAAGGAATGAGTTAAACAGTTCAGATAAGAATGTGTTTTATTAATAGCAAAGCCCACAGAGATATTCATCATAATTTTTAGTTTCTTCCCATTATTTTCTATCAAGCCTTCTTAAAGTTTGGATATGTGTCCCAGCACCGTGTTGAGTGTGAAATTAAGAACAGATGTCTGAATAAGATTTCAGAATAGCGTCATTCTGAAACTCAAAGACTACAGTGAAGTTTAATCTGGTGATAAGAGTTTAGGTAGGTGGTGAGACAAGTTAGAGAGGCTTTGGGTTGATGTATGACTTTGAACAAACAAGCTCTAAAAACTCATTTTCCTCAACTATGAAGCAGTATCTGTATTCGTCAAAGATTAGGAATTCACAGGTTTTTTTTTAAAATTTTTTATTATACCACCATGAGATATACAATTACAAAGGTGTTCATAATTGGTTCTTGGTAATACAGCATTCCAGCACCCATCCCTCCACCAGTGCCCCATTTCAACCACCAATGTACGCCACCCCCTCCTGCCCACCCCCGAGGCTGCCTCAATAGAGGTGCCCCCATTTCCTCTCTTTCTCTCTCTGTCTCTGCATCTCTCTCCCTCTTCTTTTACACATGGAATTCACAGGTTTTCAATGTTAATATCCTTTACTTGGGTGTTGGGCCTTACCCTAAAGAGCTCCCTCTTTACTCTGTGGTGTGTCTCCTAAAGCATATGTGGTGGTGATGGTGATGGTGATGGTGTGTATGTATGTGTGTATGTTTGTGTGTGTGTGTGAAATCTTGGAATCTTTGGCAATTACTCATGGCCTTCTTTTTGGGTAGAAATTGGTCCAATTTAATCTTTATTTACAAGGAATAACCTCCTCTATGCCTTAATCTAAAGAATAGAAAGTAGATTGGGTGTCCTGGAGAAGCAAGGTCTAAGTTTTCTCCACATTTGTGATCTGCACTTCATGTTAGCCTGATAACTTCAGCCGCTGATAGTCCTGGGGGGGCGCTGACCCTGCCCATTCCATCCCAGGGATAGCCTTTCTGGTGTTCCCTCCCCTGCCATCTACCCCAACCCTGACCCTTATGCTTTCTTGGTCTCTTTAGGTCCCAAGTAAAGCAATCTTAGAACATATTTTAGGAGTGGAGTATTGGCATTTCAGAGCCTGTGGCACAATTTGGTCTTATGCAGCTGGTTGAGGGTAATTTTCCCCTGGAGGTTATTTTGTGACCTTGGTCAATGTTTAGCTAATGTTCACTTAAATGATTTCCCTTGGTTAATGAGTCATGTGGCAAATTAGCTGAGGACTTTCACACCCTGCAGGTAAGCTGGGGTGGTAAGAACTGGTGATCCTGAATTTTCATTGAGTTATATAGTGATGGATCTGCTTAGCATAGCTTTTATGGCTCTTAGATCCTAATTACAAAAGTAAATTAATGGGATAAGGGCCACAGCACTTGAAGAACACCTGGGTGCTGAGCTGTATGCATGCCTTCTTGAGATTGTCCACATCTTTACTCTCCAATTTAAAAGAACTATGTTCTTTCTTTCTGCTTTTCACCCTCTCAGTGCTCTCCCCCTCTCTCATATTTCCTTTTCCTCTCTTTCTCTGTTTCTCACTCCACCCCTCACATCCTTCTCATTCCTAAACTATGTGATATTTCCTCATCGTGCCACAGTGATAAAGGGCTATTACAGGGCATATTATTATGTTTTAAAGATATTATTTTGAGTTTTGTAGCCATATGAGACTTCACTCCTGTTTATTTCTCAGATCTCACAACTGACAGTTCTCAGGGAAACATTGCAAGAGATTGAAACTGGTTTAGCCTCATGCAAAGCAAGTGCTTTTACCCAGTACTATATCTTTGACCCACTACTATATCTCTGGATATTTTAAATGTTTGACAAGAGCACATGGTGTGAGGCAGATATCAGATACTGTGTGAACTACTAATTCATCTGGTCAATAGATTTAGCACTGGATTATACTAGCTTTCTTCACTAATTCTTGTCATTGTGGCCATCCCATGGTAAGTAATCAAGTAGTAAGATATCAGTGTGGGACAGGAAGTGCAGATGATGATGGCTCATATAATTTCAAGGAATAAGAAGTTGTTCCTGGCCCACCAGACTCACACATCACTTTTGTGGATAAGCATGGCCCGTCATGAATAAATAGAAAGAATTTTCCTACAAGTCATGTGTACTACTTTTGGCAAAGGACAAATACATAGTGTTACAAGTAAGTACATACTAAGTTCCATAAAGTGGACTATTGGGCATTTCTTTTGGAATATGAGCTTCTTTTTACAAAAGAGAAAACCAGTATGGCATTACTGTGATGCTAAGGGGCCCTGTGAACTGTCAGATATAGCTTAATAGCTATGTCTTTTTCACCTCCATCACACTCTTGCCTTCAAGAGTCTTTTGAGAACAATTCACTCTATTCCTTTCATCTCTTCCCTATAGCTAACACCAAAAGTAAAGAGAAAAAAGCCTTGACTAGCTTGACTACCCTCCTTTCCCTTGCTACCACCTTCCACTTCTATCCGTTCTCCCTTATATTCAGAACAGCCTCACCTCAATCCTTTACCTGTCCCATCTTTTCTGGTTTCTTCCCTAGATGCCAAGTTTCCTGGCCTTCCCCAGGTTCATGGTAAGTCCCAAAAAAGCCACCCATGGACTCTTCTCGGCAGTATACTGGCTCACTTCCTTCTGGTTTGTTTTTGTCTATTCTTTGGAATCCTTCCTTTGGCCTTAGCCATATCTCTAAGCATCAAACTCTTTGTTCTGTCCCGTCTGCCTCTCCCAGGTTTGTATCCCCACCCACAAATCCTCCCTTCTTTCTACTCTGTACTGCCCTCTCTTCTCACCTCATTTTCTCTGTGAGATCATTTTCTTGTTCAACATGAGCTGCAAATGAGTCCTTTCGCCCCCTGACAAACCACTCAATGCCCGTGTTTTTCCACATCTTGCCACAACCCATAATGCTGCCTCACTCCTGAGCTGTGCCATTTAAGAATCTCCTCAGATAAACTCTGATCAAAGAAATGTCTCTTGGTGGCCCTAAAAAGCACCAGGACATATTTGGTGCATTATATCACCAAACAGGAGCTATATATTCTTATCTGTTTTGGTCCACTGTGGTGTTTTAATGGAAATTTTATTGATTCACCATTAGTTTATAGTGTTATATCAAATTTTGAGTACAGCTATATATGTGTATGGACCTGAGTGTTTAAACTACCAAGCTCTAGTATCGTGAGTAGATTGGACCCTTCTACCTCTCTATTCTTTTTTCCCCAACAACTTGTATTTTCTGTCAACTCATAAAACTGTCAAAGTTCTCTGATCCTTTATTCCATGAACATTCTTCTTGGACTCACCCTGAGTATCTCACCTGCACTTCTCTTTTTTTTTAAATAATTTTATTATACCACCATGAGATATACAATTACAAAGATGTTCATGATTAAGTTTCAGTCATACAGTATTCCAGCACCTGTCCCTCTACTAGTACCCTATTCTCACCACCAGTGTCCCCAATTCCCCCACCCGTCTCCCCAAGCCTGCTTCTATAGCAGGCGCTTTTCCTGTTCTCTCTCCTCTCTCACACTCTGTCTCTCCCTCTCTCTCTTTCTTTCTCCCTCCCCCCTCTCTCTCCTTCCCTTCTCTTACACATCGTGACTTGTCCTATAGACATTTAGGGTTTATGATGTAAATCCCTTTGTGTACATTCAATGTTCAGTTCTTGTCTGGTGTTGCCATTTCCCACAATTAGTAGAATACGGGTGTATATTTATATCCTATTAATGAATGCAGTCATTCTAAATCTGTCCTTTTTCTTCTAACTAATTTCACTCTGCATGATAATTTCCATGTCCATCCATTTGCAGGTAAATTACATGATTTTTTTTTCTGATAGCTGCATAGTATTCCATTGTATAGATGTTTCTTTATCCAGTCTTCTGTTCTTAGACATTTAGGTTGTTTCCAAATTCTGGCTATTGTGAATATGCACCTCTATATTTAAGGCAACGTTTTAACCTCTATATTTTAGGCACTGTTTTCTTCTGTTGCAAAACCATTTAGATTTTTTATATTTTACTATACTGCCATGATATATACAATTACAAAGATGTTCATGTCCAGGTTTCAGTCATACATTGTTCAGCACTCATCCCTCCACCAGTGCCCATTTCCCACAACCAGTGTCCCCGATTCCCTCCCCTTTCCCTAACCTGGCTCTATGGCAAGTTCTTTAATCTCTTTTCTCTTTCTCTTTCTCTCTTTCTCTCTTCCTTCTCCTTCACATTGTGGATTGCAATACTTATATTTAGAGGTTATACGTGTATCTTTTTTCCTGTATTCAATACTCAGTTCTAGGCTGGTATCACAATTATTATCACACTGTTCCCTTCACTGTCCCACCCAAACTCTGACTCCCAGATGTTTGTGGTAGATTCCACTTTTGAAAAAACCTCCTGATCCATGTATTGTCTGACCTTAAATCACTATCACTATCACTATCTTCCCATTAATGATCTATTTGCTAGAGCGGGCACCAGTAATATCTCTATATGTCATGTCTCATGCTAGTAGAACCCAAAGGCATCCACTTGCTCCAGGAACATAAAGAGCCTCAAACCATTATATTAGGTCATGGGAATGACCTAATATAAATGTTACTGTATTTGGCATATCAAATATGACACAAGCAGATTGCCAGGCTTGCTGTGTGGGTGGCATACTCTTGTAGTCACCTCTAAATAAAGCATTTATTGATGAACCACGCGGCTGCTAGTGGCCGTGCGAGCCGGGCTGAGATAGTCTGGTCTGCTGGGTGGAGTTGTGACGAGAGGGAAGTCTGGATGTGGAAAATGGTGGTCCCCATGGAGTAGGGGGGTCGTCTGGCTGTTGTGAGGCTCTGCTGGGGTGGCAGGCCAGGACTAGAACCCACCATGCCTCCTGGGCACCTCATGAGCGACTGGGCACAGGGAGAGCAAGCAGCAGCTCTGCCCCATGTCTGAGAGTCTCTGGTTCAGCATACCTGGGCCGGATTGAAAAAAAAAACTGCTGCAGGGTGGGTGTGGATGATCCGGGCTGTGATAGTCTGGTCTGCTGGGTAGAGTTGTGACAAGAGGGAAGCCTGGATGTGGAAAATGGCAGTCCCCATGGAGTAAGGGGGTTGTCTGGCTTGTTGTAAGGCTCTGCTGGAGTGGCAGGCCAGGGCTAGAACCCGCCATACCTCCTAGGCACCTCATGAGTGGCTGGGCACAGGGAGAGCAAGTAGCAGCTCTGCCCCATGTCTGAGAGTCTCTGGTTCAGCATACCTGGGCTGGATTGGAAAAAAACTGCTGCAGGTTGGGTGTCGATGATCTGGGCTGTGATAGTCTGATCTGACCTTAGATATTGGTATCATAATATGCATATATCACTTGTATCACATGTATCACTTGTCTTTCCGCTGATCATTGATTTGCTTGAATGGGCACCAGTAGCATCTCTATACATCCTGTCACATGCTATATATATATATTTTTATGTCATGCAAATAAATGCAGTCATTCTATATCTGTCTTTTTCCTTCTGGCTAGTTTCACTCACCCATGATCCTCTCCATGTCCATCCATTTATAGGCAAATTTCATCACTTCATTTTTTCCTAACAGCTGCATAATATTCCATTGTGTAGATGTACCACAGTTTCTTTATCCAGTCTTCAATTCTCAGGCACTCTGCTTGTTTCCAGATTCTGGATATTGTGAACAGTGCTGGTATGAAC
Organism: Cryptotis parvus; assembly: GCA_021461705.1. Classification (NCBI taxonomy): domain Eukaryota; kingdom Metazoa; phylum Chordata; class Mammalia; order Eulipotyphla; family Soricidae; genus Cryptotis; species Cryptotis parvus. Next base: position 7,591 of record JAJIBD010001291.1, on the reverse strand, counting down.
ATAAAAGTGGGAATGGTGTTTCTGCTGTGTGTTTATGGCCTCCCAGTGTATATTCCCAGGAGTAGTATGGCTGGGTCAAATGGGAGTTCAGTTTCTAGGAATGTCCATATTGTTTTTCCAAAAGGCTGTACTCGTTTGCAAAAAGACTTTGGAGGAATGTCCATTTTTTTTTCCACAAAGGCTGTACTAGTCAACATTCCCACTAATAATGGATAAGAGTCCCCTTTTCCCTGCATCCATACTGGCACTTGTTGTTCTTGCTCTTCTGGATATGTGCCAGTCTCTGTGGTGTGAGATGTTATCTCATTGTTGTATTGATTTGCATATCTCTGATGACTAATGATGATGAGCATTTTTCATATGTCTTTTGGCCATTCAAATTTCTTCCTTATCCAAGTTTCTGTTCATTTCTTTTCCCCATTTTTATGGGTTGGCTGTCTTCTTCTTGTAAAGTTCTACCAGTGCCTGATATATCCTGTATATTAACCCCTTGTCAGATAGGTATTGGGTGAATATTCTTTCCCATTCTGTGGACTGTTTTGTATCTTGGTCATTGTTTATTTTGAGGTACAGAAGTTTTTTTTAGTTTCATATAGTCCCATATGTTTATCTCTGTTCTAGTTGTTTTGTTAGTGGTGTTTCACCTTTGAAGATGTCTTTAGCTTCAATGTTGTGGAGGTTTTTCCTATATTTTCTTTATGTACTTTATGGATTCAGGTCTGATATTGAGATTGTTAATCCATTTTAAACTGATTTTTTGTGCATGGTGTTAGAGGTCCAAAGTCATTTTTACATGTATCTGCCCAGTTTTCCCAGCACCACTTGTTGATGAGGCATTCATTGCTCCATTTTGCACTTTTTTGCTCCTTTATCGAAGATTAAATGATCATGTATTTGAGGCTGGTTGCCAGGATACTCAACTCTATTCCATAGGTCCACATGTCTGTTTTTATTCCAATACCATGCTGTTTTAATTACTACTTCTTTGTTGGCAGAAGGTAGATCTAAGGATATGCGAAGGAAGGTCTGATTGATATTGCCTGTTAACAGATCCGCGGGGGTATTCTGGCAGACTGTCTCCCAATCGAGTTAGTATGTAGAATTCCCTAGTGAGACTGTTAATCAAGCTGCAGTTACACAGACAAGGCTATCCTAGGTCATTTCTCTGCACATTTCCCTGTTGGCTATAACTAGCCGAAGATGGAGTATAATGGACAATGCTTAAAGTTAGGCAGAAAACAGGTTTTTTTTTGTTCTTCTGTCTGCCATGTCCTTGCCAACATGGGCTAGTCAGGAAGGCTGCATTAGTAACTGTAATGCGTTCTTTTGTTCATCTCATCTTACCTAGATAGCACCCCTGCAGGTTTTTGGTTCCTGGTTGTCTCCTTCCTATTATTCCTAAATCCTATTCAATGAATGTGAACTGTCTTTGTAATGTAAACCATGCAAACTTTAATCTGGATTACCCTCTGGGATGAGGGGATAAGAGAGTTGGAGTTTTTGTGGAGGTGGTCAGTCAGCTCAACTGAGTCAGCTCAGTTCAGTGAGCTCAGGTCAGTCAGCTAAAGTCAGTCAGCTGCGGTTAGTCAGCTGCCAAGATGAGAGCTTCTGCCCCTCCGGCTGGTGATCATTAAAAATATTAATGGATATACGTCGTGCTCCTGGTGTCTCATCTCTGTGCCTCCGACCCAACAGGACAATCCTGCATCACTTATTTGGTAGTAGAGTTTGAAGTTAGGAAGGTGATGCTTCCCATCTTCTTTTTCCCAAGGATTGCTTTAGCTATCCATGGGGGTTTATTGTTCCATACTAATTTCAGGAGTATTTGGTCAATTTCTTTGAAGAAGGTCATGGGTATCCTTATAGGGATGGCATTAAATCTGTATAAAGCTCTAGGGAGTATTACCATTTTGACAACATTGATTCTCCCTATCCATGAGGCGGAATGCATTTCCATTTCCTTGTGTCTGCTTTTATTTCTTGAAGTAACATTTTGTAGCTCTTTTTGTAGAGGTCCTTTATATTCTTCATCAAACTGATTCCTAGGTATTTGATTTTCTGTGGTACAATTGTGGATGGGATCATTTTCCTTAATATCCCTTTCTTCTCTTTCATTATTTGCATATAGGAAAGCCAGTGACTCTTGGGTATTGACTTTGTACCCTGCCATTCTACTATAGGTATCTATTGTTTCTAGGAGCTTTTTGGTAGAGAGTGTAGGGTTCTCTAAGTATAATATCATGTCATCTGCAAATAGTGATAAGCTTCTTCTTTGCCTATCTGGATACCCTTAAAATTATTTTCTTCTCTGTTTGCTATGGCAGGTACTTCCAGTACTATATTGAATAGAAGTGGTGAGTGGGCAACCTTGTCTTGTCCCCAATCTTAGCAGGAAGGCTTTTAGTTTTTCCCCATTGAGAATGATACTCACTGTGGGCTTTTGGTATGTGGCTTTGACTATATTGAGGAAGGTTTCTTCAATTCCCATTTTACAGAGGGTTTAATCATGAAAGAACACCCTTTAGTTTTGTTTTATTTGGGGGCTATACTATGAAGTACTCAGGGACTAGACACAGGGGCTCTGTACCTGTGTGTTCTGGGGGCTCTGCACCTGTGTGAATCACCCTGATGTTCTCGTGTAACCGTATGGACGCCAAGGGTCAAACCCAGAACAGCCACATGCAAGGTGAATGCCCTGCTGACTTTACTCTCTTCAGCACCCCCGCCCATATCCTTTTTATATATTCAGTTGAAACATTTCAATTGTCAATGCACTCCCTCTCCTTATACTCTCCTCTTTATCTTTATTCTTCCCTGGTTAAAATTGTTTTACCTTTCCTCAAATAATGAGCACCACCACCTGCTTATGCACCATCACATCCATATTCTCTTTGGATCATCACCATGTACATTTCATGGTATGCTTACTAAGCCAAAAAAAAAAGTTTAGCTTAACACATGTCTGGCTCATCTTTTCTCCCTATACAAGTCTTTATTGACACCCTAGACCTAACAAGCCCAGCTAATTATTGTCACCCTTGCTGTGATATAACTTCACTCCAACTTGAACCAGCTCTGCTCAGCTACCTGCACCACAGGTTACAAAGAACTGAGAAAGCACCCTTCCTCCTTTCACTCCTGTCCCTGTTACTAGAACATCTTCATTTTTGACCTCTCATTAATTCTAGCAGTGTTAACCCCTAATTATATGTATTGCAAGCCACAATGTGAAAAATGTAAAAGAGAAGGGGGAGAGAGAGATTGACTGACAGAAAGAGAGACAGAGAGAAAGAGACAGAGAGAGACAGACAGAGAGAGAGCGAAGGAGAGAGAGAGAGAGAGAGGGAAAAAGAATAAAAGTGCCTGCCATAGTGGCAGTATGGGGAAGGGGGACGGAGGGAAATCTGAGGAAATTGGTTTTGGGAAGAGTGCACTGAAAACCCGATCATAAACTGCTTTGTAATTGTATATTTCAGTGGTATAATAATATTAATAAAATTAAAAAAATAAAATGGAATAAAAAATTCTAACAATGTTGAGACTCCTCTTGACTTTCCTTCTCCCATAGAGCCTTTGGGGATGTCCACCCTCCTGCTCAACCCCAAACCAATCGAATACTCAAATATGTAATGTACTATAAATATTGTTTCTCTGACTTCCTAAGTAGAATTTTATCTCCACTGTGTAACTAATACATGTATATGATAATGTTAGTAAATAAGTATAAGTGGAAGAATAAAATAATTTAATAAGATAACTAGAAACAATGGCCTAATCATATTTCAATATATTAACTGACAAAATACTTTCTGTACAAGAAAGATGACAGTTATGACAGAAGTGCCATTTCATCATATATATTCACTTACCATCTCCTTTCATTGCCTAGAAAGACTACATACTAAGGAAATAGATTAATAAAAGACATATTGCATTTTAAATATATTACTCATTAAATGTTTAATTCCTAATTTATATCACATCTTGATTCCTAGAAATTATATAAGTCGCTCATGGATCAGTGCCAATCTGCAAACTATTAAAAGACAAGAGCTAACTACAGAAATTATAAGTAGGAATTCAGAAAAATTTAAGGAAATATAACACTTTCTTACATAGTAATTCATGTTAGAGGCTATTTTTAATACACAGAGCTTCCTACTAAATGCTTATCATAACAGGAGTAACTCCTTTTAAAACAATTATCCATTTCATACATGCATATAAATCTATCATCTCCCATACTTACCCTCATAAATGGGAAATATATTGCTTGTATCTTTCTGGTGTCTTTCATTATTGTGAATATCTCACAGATATATCTAGATATTTATTCATTCATTCATCCATCCATCCATCCATCTATCCATTCATCCATTAAGGAGATATTTATTTAGAAGTCTTATTTTTATAAATAATTTACCTCAGTATTTCTCAGTATTTTCTGACCCTTCTCCCCTTCCAATCAGCTACCTTTTTTTTGACCCCTGTACTACTGGTTTGCTCCCAGACTCATGGATTGCTCCCATACTAATAAAATTTTCCCTGTGGGCCTCTTGAAATATCCTGGGGCCTGCAGAAGGTCTTATGGCCTCTAGCTGAGATCTGCTGACTTACATTACTGTTGTAAAATATTTTAATGAATAGTTTCTATACAGTAAAATTCAGCCTTTTACTGCTGAATTCCTTGAGTCTGGGCAAGCATGATAATTGTCACTACAGTCAAGGTAAAGAACACAATTTTATCTTCTGGATAGATTACTTTCTGCCTCTTTGTAATTTATAGTTTCGCCATCCCTACTTCCTGGCAATACTGACTGGATTTCCGTTACTAAAAATGGTCTCTTTTAAAGACATTAATGCAGTTATGCAAATTGAATATGTATTTTGAAGGATAGCATCTTTAGTGTGTAGTAATATATAAGTCCTATCTGTAGTATTCCGATATCAGTATTTTTTACAACAACTTGTAGCTCATTGTTGAGAGTCTTTTTTAAGGGATTTTTTAATCCCAGTGAAGTCTAGTTAATCACATTTTATTTCCTAGATCAGACTCTTTTAGATGCTTCGCCTTAATGTACATTTTAGTATCATCTTGTTGATATATAGAAAACATTTTACTTGAATTTGACTAAAATTTTGTTGAACATGTTGAGGATTTTAAGAAGGATCTATTTTTTGTTTTTTGAGGCCATACCGGGTGGTACTAGGGCTTGCTCCTGGCTATAAGTTTGGGATAACTCCTGGTTGAGTTCAGGGAGCACCATTTGGAGTGCAGGGGATAAAACCCTAGTTGGCTGCGTGCAAGGCAATCTCCCTTCTCTCCTGTACTGTGTCCCAGCCCCCAAAATCTGGTTTTTGACAATATGAACTTCAGATCCATGAGCATGAGATTGCTTATTCTTTCACTTATACATTTTCCCTTATTGTTTGCAATTTTCAGAACAAAAGTCTCATTTTTAATAATAAAAATACTTGATGTGATTTTTATTATTTAAAGTAATACTATTTCTTATATTTTAATTTTAAGTTGGCTAATTGTGAGTTTATAAAACTAAGATTTTTGTGTCTTTTCAGAGCCAGTTTATTACTGAGGCAATTTTTGTGAATTATTTTGGTTTGGGCCCTTTGGAATGAACCCAGAGCCATGGCAGAGCCTGGCAAGCTACCTGTAGTGTATTTAATATGCCAAAAACAGTAACAATAATGGACCTCATTCCCAATGAATGGAGACGTTACTGGCGCCTGCTTGAGTAAATTGATGGAAGACAAGTGATACAAGTGATTTGGGTTTTTATGTAGATGATTGTCATCTGCCAATCTATAAATTTCCATTTATATTATTTATTTCTGTGTTTTTTCAGTTTTTTGAACCATACTTCATAGAATTATAGTACCTTATCACTATAACACAGGTACTAAGTAGAGTAAAAATAATTACAGCCAAAATGTTTGCTTTGATCTTAACATTAAAGGGAAAGTATTAAGTATGTTAACTATAGATGTTTTGTAAGGAGTGTTTTTACGTATCTCTAGTTTGCACAGTTTGTATTCTTTAACTTAGTGTATGTGGGGAATTACATTTTTAAAACTTATTGAACTAACCTTGCATTCCCAAGATAAAGACATTTGATCATGATGTGCTATTACATTTCAAAATGTACTGCTGATTTTATAAGCTAATATTTTTCAAGGATTTTTCATCTACGCTCATGATGAGAATAGTTTTCTTTAATTTGAAAATACTTTTATATTTTCATATGACTTGTCACTTGATATCATGATAATATCTTATAAAATGAGTTACAAAGTACATTTTATGCAAGAGTTTCTGTACATTTTTGTATGGCATTATTTACTGCCTACAGATTTACTTAAGTTCACTAGTGAAGTTTCCTGGGTCTATTTAATGTTTTTTGTTGTCATGATTTTTTGTCAGAAGTTTTTTAGCTATACATTGTTTCTTTAATTAATATAGGCCTATCAGTTAATATATTTCTCTTTTGATTATTTTTGTTTTCAAAAGGGTGTTGATTTTATCTAAACTATAGAATTTGGGGCCAAAATTTGTTATATCATCTTACTTTTACTTTTACTATGTTTAGTATCTGAATCATTAATAGCTTTATTTCATTCAAAATGTCAGATATTTTTAAAATTAGCCATTTGTTAGGCTAGAGTTTTATCAACTATATTGATTTTCTCAAGGAACAGGATTTTGGTATTATTGATTTTTTCATTATTTGTATTTTTATTTTATTGATGTATGTTTTATTCTTTTACAGTTTATTTTTCCTACTGAGTATATAATTTGTTTTTATTTTCCCATTATTAAGTTATGAATAAGGAAGATTATATAGGAAAATAATTTAGATTAATGTTTTAATTTTCTTCCTTTTTAATATGAGCAGTCCTATAAATTTTCTCTCATCATCTTGCTGAATTACATACATTTATAAAATTTCACTTTCATTCATTGAAACATAGACTAAAACTACTTTGACCCTTGTATTGTTTATACTTTTATGGCTCAATACCCATCTACTTAACAATATTTTAGATTTATTTTTGCATTTATTATTAATTTTATTTTTACATAATAAAATAACATCCTTTAAATCATTTTAAGTTCTTTGGAAATCTTTGACATTAATTCCTGGTCCAAATATGGTTCATTTAGTGAGCATTCTATGTCTTTTGAAAAGTGTATGTTTTTCTGCTCTTGAGTCATATCAGGTTTCATAGCACCAGTTAGGTCAAGCTGGTTGATAATGGTGTTCCTGTCTTCTGTGATTTTATCTGTGTTATTGATTGCTGAGAGAAAAGTGATACAATATCTAACCACAATGATAAATTTGTCTATTTTTCTTTTTTAGTTATATCTCTTTTTTAGCTTCATAGATTTACAACCTATCTTATAGGATTGCTGTGTCGTCTTGGTGAATGAGCTCTTTATTATTAAATATCTGTTCTGGGAGCATTCTCAGTTCTCTAAGGGGTGACAGAGCCCATTTGCTGTTGCCTTCACCAACCATAGGAGATCTATGATAGTTTGGTTTTGGAATTATTTCCTGTGCCTTCTTCCATGGCA
>JAJIBD010001290.1:0-59811 GCA_021461705.1 Cryptotis parvus | reverse complement strand
TTTGCCATTGCTCTTGACAGAGTTAAGAATTGATGGTGAAACAACCTCACTTCTCTCAAATTTTACTTTATAATAGCTTCCAAAATTTTATGGAAAATGGATGCGATAGTGAGTAAGTTTCAATGACCCAGTTGAATTATGAATTTGATTAATTTTGTTTTAAAACTGCTTAGTTTGCAAAGAAATGTTCAGGCAAAAGATGATATTTTCTCTCTCTTTTTTTACTAAAATCCCTGTTTAAAAAAAAATCTGTGACTTTATGTGCTCACTGTTCCTTAACTTTCCCATTAGACTCCTGGTAACAGCTTTCATGTGGGATAAACTGTGACAGGAAAAATATGCCATGGTGCACATTTATATTTTCCTACAGATAATCATAAAATTGAGCATTTTAAAAATCAGATCTTAATGCTTTGTGGCACTGATAATGTGAAGTATAAATCTCATGTTTTTGAACAAATTAAATAGAAATAAAGTTTCCCATAGCATATTCTTAATGTCGATCATATTTTTATGTCACTTGTCACTTGTCTTCCCTTGTTTATCTATATGCTTGGGAGGGCGCCAATAACGTCTCCATTCTTTCAGAATGAGGACCATTATAGTTACTGTTTTTGGCATATCCAATACACCATGGGTAGCTTGCCAGGCTCTGCCGTGGCTCTGGGTTCAACCCAGAGGGCCCAGTCTTTTTCTATGTCAGACCATCAACCATCCAGGGCCCACAGGCCAGAGCTCTGGGGTCTAGACAAGCCTGTCTCCTGTCTGCCACCTGCTGAAGCAGCTGGGCACCACAGCCACACCTGTACACTTTGATGGGGAGGTACATGTTATAATACATATCACTAAAGTACCCAAGGGTTAAACAAAATGCCCAGAACCTCATGACAAAGAAAAGCAGCAAAACTTTAGAAAAATATTTGTCATATTTACCACAAAATTTGGCATCAATGAAAAACAATTTCAGATAGAAATTTTACACAAATTTATTAATATATCAAAATGATTTCAGGTATTAGAAGATATGTTCATCTAATAGTATGCTGTATGAAACAAGAAATAGACTGTTTTATTTTTACATTACTTTAAATTGTTTATTACTGTTTGCCACATCTATTCAAATGAGTTTTGACAACTGTTTGAATGTCATTGTGATGTGTTTACTGACACCAATGGATACCAAGGATTCCCTTGCAACTACCACAATCCAGAAGCAGGTAATAAAATTCCTCTCCTAGGTTATGGGAATGAGGAATAATGATGTCACACCTGAACTCACTATTGATTATGCACATAGAGACATCATAAACCATTAGTATCTGTAGGACAAGTCACAAAGTGTAAGAGAAGAGAGAGAGAAATAGAGGGACAGAGACAAGGACATAGAAAGAGAAAGAAAATGTGCTTGCAATAGGGGCAGGCTGGGGTTGGGTGAGGGGGGGAGTGTTTGGGATGTGGGTGGTGGGAAGGGTGCACTGGTGACGGGATAGGTGCTGGAACACTGTATGGCAGAGACCCAATTATGAACATCCTTGTAATTGTATATCTCAAATGGTATAATAAAAATTAAAAAATAGAAAATCCTCTCCTAGAGCATTCAGCAAATCTATCTACCTCAAATTCTATTCTGAAGATTTGAGAAGCAATAAATAACTGGTGATGTAGCTACCATGCCTATTATCATTTTTATGGCAGCCATAGGAAACCTATATTATGAGTATTGCTAATAAATATAAATTAATAATGAGTTGTGGGGAAACTAATACTACATACTTTGTTTCACAGTGAATACATTTAATATTACAATTTAAGTATAGAGAAAATGTGAAGATACTATTATCAAAAAACATGTAGACATTTCTTCTGTATATATATATATATATATATATATATATATATATATATATATATATATTGGGGTCATACCTGGCAATGCTCAGGGGGTTTCTCCTGGCTCTGCACTCAGGAATTACTCCTGGCAGTGCTCAGGGGACCATATGGGATGCCGGGATCGAACCTGGGCCAGCATGGGTCGGCCACATGTAAGGCAAATGCCCTACCGGCTGGGCTATTGCTCGGGGCCCCATATATTTTGGTGATATTAAAATATTTAAAGTGTTTTACTATAGGTTCATTTTTATTTTTTATGACTTTGATTTGTAAAATAAATACATTATGTTATGGTTTATATATGGTTTATTATATTTTAAGGCATAATATTTTGAGCTTTTGTTTTCAGTATATATATATATGTATATATATATATTCAGTGTATGTTTTCAGTGAAGAATGTACATTATATGCCTTATGGTGATATATTAATATTTTTATATTTCTATTCCAGGCTTCAGCTGAAGCTGGGAAAAGCATCCGCAATGCCCGCCTTCCTTCGCCAATTCCAAGGCCAAGATGACTGTCTTCCAACATCCAGATGGATCTATCACATCTTTCAAAAAGGCAATGAAGAAGATTATCAAAGACTTCTACTCAGATCTCTTTGATAGCCACATCCACCTGCCCACATTCCACCTTCTGCAGGATGGATATGTCGTTCCCAACGTTCTCCCTTCTGAAATCCGACATGCCATTTTGTCAGTAAAGAAGGGAACAGCACCAGGTCCAGACAAAGTCAGACCTGAACACCTGAAGAATCTGCCGTTGGTACTCATCAATACACTGGCTCGGCTGTTCACACGCTACCTGTCCGAATGCAAGGTGCCCTCCCATTGGAAAACCAGCAATACAGTTCTACTGTTCAAGAAGGGAGCCATCCATGGCATTGGCAACAATCACCCCATCTGCCTGTTGTTTGTAATCTACAAGCTGTTCACTTGAGTCATCCTGAACAGGATTGGCATAACATTAGATGAAGGGAAACCATGTGAGTAAGCTGGCTTCCGAAAAGGATTCAGCATAATCGACCATATCCACATGGTAACCAAACTCATTGAATTTTGTAGGGAGTTCAGGATGCCACTATGTCTCATGTTCTCTGATTTAAAGAAAGCTTTTGATTCTGTGGAGACTAAAGCTGTTATTGAAGCCCTAGGCAAACAGGGTGTTCAAACTCAATTCATCAAGATCCTTTGTGAGCTGTATTACGGATTCACCACCAGGATCTCACCATTCTACAAAGAAGTGATCCTCAATGTCAAAAGAGGAGTTCGACAGGGTGACACATTTCATCAAAACTCTTCAGCTCCGCCCCTTGAGAACATCATGAGACAATTAGAATTGGAAGGAATAGGAGTGAAGCTAGATGGTCAGCAAATACACCAACTCTGATTCGCTGATGACATAGTTCTAATAACACCAAATATTACCCAAGGGGCACAAATTCTGGCTGACTTTGACCAAGAATGTGGAAGGTTAGGTCTACAGCTGAATCTCAGCAAAACTATGTTCATGAAAAATGAACTAGTTCCTGAGGGCCCCATTCACTCTCAATGGAACAACATCTCTGAATGCAGCAGTTATGTGCACCTCAGTTGAGAAGTCAACATGATGAACAACCTAAAACCTGAGCTACGCAGGAGGAAGAGAGCAGCATGGAATGCCTTCAAAAGCATTGAAGAAATAGCTAAAAGGACAAAGAACCTATGGATCCAGGCACATCTCTTCAACTCCACCATTCTCCCTGCACTAACATACACCTCAGAGGGCGCACGATGGCAGGATGAGAAACAAAAATTATTTATTCCATCAGGAGTCAAATTTAGTCTTGCTTATTATTCACCTTTAGTTTTCCCACCAAGAAATATGATATCTTCTTCTATATTTTACTGCTGTAGAAATTTACTAGTTTACTATGTTTACTTTTACATTTTACTAGTGTAGAAGTTTAACAGTTTACTACATTTACTCATTTGAATATTCTGATTCTTTTGAGGAGTATGGTCACTATTCTTTTGGGGGGTCATATTCAGTTTTATTCAAGGGGCGTTTTTTGGCTGTGTTCAGGGAGAGAATCCTGGCAGAGCTTCTGGTACATATATGATAACAAGGATTCAAAATGAGGTTAGCAGGATACAAGATAAACACCTCATTCCTATATTATATCTCCATTTTTTTTCTCAATCCAGCCCAGGTATGCTGAACCAGAGACTCTCAGACATGGGGCAGATCTGCTACATGCTCTCCCTGTGCCCAGCTGCTCATGAGGTGCCCGGGAGGCATGGCGGGTTCTAGCCCTGGCCCACCACCCCAGCAGAGCCTCACAACAAGCCAGACGACACCACCTACTCCATGGGGCCCACCATTTTCCACATCCAGACTTCCCTCTAGTCACAACTCCACCCAGCAGACAAGATTATCACAGCCTGCTCTAACTGCCACTAGTTCATCAATAAATGCTTTATTCAGAGGTGACTACAAGAGTATGCCACACACACAGCAAGCCTGGCAAGCTGCTCATGTTGTATTTGATATGCCAAATACCAGTAACATTTATATTAGGTCATTTCGATGACCTAATATAATGGTTTGAGGCTCTTGATGTTCCTGGAGCAAGCGGATGCCTTTGGGTTCTACTAGCATGAGACAGAACATATGGAGATGTTACTGTGCCCACTCTAGCAAATAGATGATGAACGGGAAGATTGTGATCATGACATAGTCAAGTCTTTATATATATATATTTGCTTTTTGGGTCACACCTGGCAATGTTCAGGGGGTTACTCCTGGTTCTGCACTCAGGAGTTACTCCTGGCGGTGCTCGAGGGACCATATGGGATGTCGGATCAAACCCGGGTCGGCACAGGTCGACTGCGTGCAAGGCAAAGGACGTACCACTGGGCTATCACTCTGGCCCCCAAGTCTTTATATTTTTTATGCTATAATTTCTCCCTTTAAAAGAGTGCATTTAGACAATTCAACTCAGAGTTATGTCCCATATGCAACAGATAATGCTAATTGAATGAATGATAACTTTTGTAACAATTCAGAGTGATCAATACATATTTTCTAAGTAATTTTTTCTAATATTTTCAACATTTATAAGTTAATGAAACAAAATGCATCATCATTTGCAAATTTTGTTGAATCAAAATTAATAATCTACAATAAAGTTCACTAATGAATATCTTCCTTTGTCACTGATTACAATTGGATAATCTATAAAAATGTATATATTTAAAATTGATTTAATTTCATGTTTTATGTTTACACCCTTCAGTGCCCAAGCTTTAGTGTCACTCTGCTCAGAAGTTATTCTTAGAAGTGCTTGAGACACCCTTTGGGGTGCCAGGCATCAAGCCGATTTTCTACAAAAAAAGACAGTCACTACTATAATCCTTGTATTATTTCCCCAGATCCAAAATGTCACATATATTTTTTATTCTGTATTTGTATTTTCTCAAATAATTATAAACAGCCCTTTAGTTACAACTTCAACATTCAGGGTTCTTTATGAGATATACTAAGTCTTAATAAATTCCCCATGTGTAACTATCACTTGCTATTTCACCCATAAAGAGCAGACTTTGGTCCATGAGGTATTTCAAAGTTATGGATTCTCATGCATTAATAGAGTCAGTTGGATCCTGGGAAAATGTCCAAACACAGCTACAATATTCCCAGTGCTTCCTAGAAGCACTTAACTTGGCTCACCACCAAACTCAGGCTTATACCCATGACTGAGTATCACTGAGGTGGCAGGTGGAATCCTAAGTTCTCCCATACTCCCAAGTAACCAGCTAACATTTATCTTACATAATGCGTGGTAACACACACACAAAACCCAAATATGAACTTTTTAATTGTATATCTTTTTATTTGTATATCTCACGGTGGCATAATAAAATACTTAAAAAATAAATAAAATGATTTAATTTTATGAGAATAAAAGACTTGGAAAACATATTTTGTCTTAATAAACATGAAATCATAGTATCTCAATTTTGTCTTAATAAACATGAAATCATAGTATCTCAACAAAAGAGGCAATATTCAACATTCAACATTGTTGACCGAAAGCATAACAACCCACTAAATGTACAGAAATCAAATACTAATTATATATTATATTCAAAATATCTTGCATGAACTTAAAATAGAGAAACATTAGTACTACCTCTTATGTATCTTATGCCACAGTTTCATCTATATATTTTAGTATTAAAATTTGAGAGCAAGAATAATTTTAACAGTAAGGAATTTTCATAACTTTTGTAAAAGCTATTTTATTTTGTTTGTTTTAACTAAAGTTTCCTGACTTAAATGGCTAATCAAAATAATCAATTGCAAAAGGAAAGTTGAATATTTATACTTTTAATCTTGAAAGATTATGGGTAACAATGAGAAAGGGAATAACTGGCAGGATTTCCTTCTACCAGTAATGGACCATCAGCAAAGTTTACTCTAAGAGCTAAATAGGATGTTATATATTATACATATGTTAAGGAATTTCTGTCATAACAATATGTATTTTGCATATCAAGCTTTTAATCTTCATCATAATAATGCAAAGATTAGGAAGGAGCAGAATATTCCATCTATTTCATCAATTCATACATCAATGTTTCACATATAAACACCTTGATCAGTAAAAATATTGTATGCAAAGAATGTGAATTGCAACATTAGGGTTTTCTTCTCTTGGTTAGATATACATATTTCAATTAATATTGCTTATATTGCTTCTGTATGTGCTCATTTATAAATGTGTATGTAAATTTATCTGTGTCAACAGACAAATTCAAGTTCAAATTGTTTCTAAAGTCAATAAGCACATAGTGAAATATTTTTTTCCATATATTATTGTTATAATGTCTACCAAAAGAATTATTAATGTATGCTTAGCAGATGCTTCTTTTTTATTTGAGGAAAGTGTTAGAATAAAATCTGACATGTTGCAAATCACATGAGCCAATCCAATAAGGTTGATTAAGTCATGAAGTGAGTCACTTATACCAAAATTAGTGGATTATTAAAAGATAGATGAATATGCATGTTATGATGCTAAATATATTATCAAAAATTCAAAGACTTAAAATAGACTGAACCCTGTCAATAAAAAGACCTCATGCAATATTAAAGTATTTTAAAATATTTTGATATTTATATCCACCAGTATTTTGGTTTTGAAATGAATAATACTTTATTGTTCAAATAAAATTATAAACATACCAATTAAGTATTAAATACTGTATAGAATGTGTTAAATAATCAATTTATCTTAAAGTTTCATTTTAAATGTTCATATTTTATTGGTTATTATTTATTTAAAGTAAGATACTTTGTGATTCTCCAATTATCTTTTTATTTTTTATAATTATCTTTGTAAAATGTGTATTCAATTGGTTTTAAGTTCTGTAACACTTGCAAAATCAGTTCTGAAATGTATAAATTTAGATAAAGTTTATAGCAGTTGGTTTAATATAAAAATCTGAGAATTTTCATGACTACGAAATAGCTGAGGTTAGTTTTCAATTTTTTATTATATTATATACTTACATGCTTTCAATATATTCAATGTAATTGTAAGTTACCTATTGGAGTAGCAAAAATCAGTAAAAATTTTAGTATGTAATTTTTTAATTTTTATTTTTGGAATAGGTTTTGTTTACATATTTTCTTTAATTTGTTTGTTTGTTGGTTGGTTGGTTGGTTGGTTGGTTGGTTGGTTGGTTGGTTAGTTGGTTTGTCAGGGCACCGTTATGTTTCAGCACCACCCCCACCAACAGGATTAGCTTCTCTCCACTAGTGTCCCCAGGGTTTTTATCATCCCCCAGCCTCCTTCATATGGGCAATATTGAGTTAGATTACGTTGTTGTTATATCATGGGTTAGTACTTTTGACTTTGCAGTTTACATACATATCTAGCCATCTGTGATCCCTCGTCTCTTGCCTCTGGCCCTATTATTTTCTGACTCTTTTTTTTTTCTTCTTTGCTTGATTTATTTCCCCTCCCTGTCCTTCTTCATTTGCATACCTCTAGGCTCAAGGGTGATATAGGCCCTTGTGACACCTCATATTGTTTACGTTCTGTGTGTCCAGCATTTGCCCTTCTTTTGGCTTACTTTACTGGACATGAGTGTCTAGTTACATCTAAGTTGCAGCAAGCTGCATGATTTCCTCTTGTCTTGAAGCTGCAGAATATGACAAATGGGAAGACAGTGACAGTGATATTTACCTTATCTCCATAACCCAGTCATCTGTGTTATGAAAACCTAGGCTGATTCTATAACCTGACTATTGTGCTAAGTGCTAAATTAAATAATGGTATGCAAATGCCCTTCCAAATATTATTTTGTGCATGTCTTAAAGTAAATAGTAAGAAGTATTGCTGGGTCATATGGCAGAAAATTCCTAATTTTCTGATTGATTTTTTCATAAGAGCATTTCTTGCTTTCTGATTTAATTTTGCCAACAGACCACACTACAGAAAATCACAAATATTTGTTAACATATTCCACTAATCATTCCAATTCTCTAATTTTAGGAGGCCCCTCAGAATTTTTATTGGATATCAAAGGTGTAAATAACTTCCATACAACGTAGTAGCTTGCATCATTGACTATTGACAACTGGATGTGTCTTCCATTTCTAATAAATTTGTAGTTGAATGTCTGCGTATTGGAACAAAAGTCAGTGACTTCAACAGCAAGTACAAAATAGTCTCATATTGAAGATATGTTTTATTCAAAATGAGCATGAGCTGAGTTAGTTTTATCTGCTGCAGTATAGAGGGCAGGAACCATGAACCAAACATTGCCTTGTTTCCTCTTCCTCTTCTGTTCTCCATGTCTCCTTCTCCTCCTTACCACTTTCTTTCTTCCTTGTATTCCCTTACTACATTCTAAATCTGTAAGTATGGATTTTGGACAGAGCCTGTTAGATAATTCTCAGCCAGTTGCCAATGGTTTAAAGCGAAGTTCAGGTGGTGGTACTGTGTGGGTCCTGCAGTTCCAGATACTACAGGGGCCACTCTATAGGTATTTTGGAATGGGGTCCAGGAGCACTGCTGCCATATAGTTCCAGGAATCAAGTCAGGATTGTCACTGGTCAAGATTTAAACCTTAACCTTATAGTATTTCTCTGGTTTCAGTATGCATTCTGAATGCTAATTTATGTCATAGCTATGTTATTATTATTGTTCAAGCAACAATTATGTGTTAGATATATGTTACTGAGGTACAAATACTTCAGTATTTATTTCATATCTCTCCAGTCCCTGATTCTTTTCACATAATCTTTGACTTTCATCTTGGAAGTTTTCTAAACTCCGTTTTGTTGTCAGTTTTCACTTGGTGTTATCTATATCCAAGCTTCATGAGCGAAATGATATGGTATTTGTCTTTACCCTGAATTTTGAGCCAAAAGTGAAACCACACCCTAGTTGTGTTCATATTGTAGTAAAATATTATATTTTATTTCTTTTTCTTTAAATATTTAAGTAGTCTCCTGTATATATAAAACAATTTTTTAATCTATGTTTCAGCAGTGGACATTGAATGTAGTAAGATGTTGGCTACTATATAGAAATACTATAAAGAAAGTACTCTTTATATATCACTATCACTATCACTAGTGATATATATCACCCGTTCATCATCTATTTGCTAGAGTGGGCACCAGTAATATCTCCATATGTCCTGTCTCATGCTGGTAGAACCTAAAGGCATCTGCTTGCTCCAGGAACATAAAGAGCCTCAAACCATTATATTAGGTGATGGAAATGACCTAATATAAATGTTACTGGCATTTGGCATATCAAATACAACACGAGAAGCTTGTCAGGCTTACCATGCGGGTGGCATACTCTTATAGTCACCTCTGAATAAAGCATTTATTGATGAACTGCGTGGCCGCTAGCACCCGTGCAAGCCGGACTGTGATAGTCTGGTCTGCTGGGTGGAGCCATGACGAGAGGGAAGTCTGGATGTGGAAGATGGCGGCCCCCATGGAGTCGGGAGGGGTAGTCTGGCTTGTTGTGAGGCTCTGCTGGGGTGGCAGGCCAGGGCTACAAACCGCCATGCCTCCCAGGTGCCTCATGAGTGGCTGGGCACAGGGAGCGCAAGGACCAGCTCTGCCCCATGTCTGAGAGTCTCTGGTTCAGCATACCTGGGCCGGACTGAAAAAAAAAAAAAGATCATTGGTGTTTTTGTCTTATTGAAAAAAATTACCAAGTCATATAAATCCTGGATTAAATGGTAGTTAGATATTTACTTTTTTAAAATAAATCTGCATACTATTTTCAGTAGTAGTTGAACCAAATTATATGTTGCTACTAAAAGCGAGTTAGGGTCTCTTTCTCATTTCATCCCCTGTTAATATAAGCTATTCTCACTAGTGTGAGGTGATAACTAATTGTTTTCATTTACATCTTTGTGATAATGAGTGCTATTGCAAACATTTTTCATATCCCCGTTGGCCATCTGTGGATATCTGTTTAGCTCTTATCTCTGTTTTCTGAAGGGCTTTTTTTGTGTTGTTGTTGTTGTTGTTGAATTTTGTGAATGTTTCAAATACCTTGGAAATTAATTGATTTTTCAAATGAATGATGTACAAACTTTTTTTCTCTAATTAGCATGTCTTTTTTATTTTAGCTGTGCTTTCTTAGGCAATTCAAAAGCTTGTTAGTTGAATGTAGTGCCATTGCTTATTTTTGCTTTATTTTCTCTGCCAGTGGAGTTCTGTAAAATACTGGCAATTTTAAGTCAAGTCATTAAGAGTTTAACTTCAATTTTTCTTAAAGTATGTTATGGACTTGTAACTAACATCAAAGTATCTAACTTATTTACATAAATCTTTTTTAACTTATTTACATAAACCTTTTTGTAGGTGTATAGTATTGTTATATCAAAAGACTAAAATAAAACTTGAGATATAGCAATTGTTGAATTTAGGCTGTTTGGTTTAGGCCAGTGCGAGAGTAATGTTAGTATGAGCTTAAGTTTAGAATTAGGTAAGATGATTGTTATCACTACAGTTAGGGTTTAGTTTCATGTCATCAGTACAGTTAAACATAGATTTGTGGTTCTTGGTTAAGAAGTGATATAGATTTGGTGACATCTAAAGCTAACAGTGGAAGTTACATAAACAAAAACTAGAGCTGTTACCGACTGGATCCCACGGGGTGTCAAAAGATCATGTGGCCGCCCACCTACAAGATGGTCAGACTTCCTTGTCAAGACCCTGAAGGAATGGTTTGAGGCTCTTCATATTCCTGAATCAACCAGATGCCATTGGGCTACATTGGCACGTGATCGGGTCCAATGGAAATGTTACTGGCGCCCACTCGAGCAAATCGATGAATAATGGGATTCAAGTGATCAAGTGATCAAGTGATTATCTCTGTTGACTTTGTTTAGTAACGTTCCATTTTTCTTCAAGCAGAGCACCTCTTTTTCCAAGAATTAGTCTTCTTCAAATAGACTTCCCTTATTCCAAGAAATAGTTCTAATAATGAATTACAACACATTACCATGAATTGCTATCATATGTCATTGTTCTACACATAAATAGTAGTAATACAATCTCTAAGAAGAGTTAATAGTTATGTTTGAACCATGTGGGGATACTGTTACAAAAAATATTAAAAGGGAAAGTATATAGGGCTTGAATTGTCTGTCTGACGTGTGGTCACATCAGAGCAGTATGAGGAGTGATCTCTGAGTAGCGAGTCAAGAGTATGACTTAAACACCGCCATTTGTGTTTTAAATAAAAAATAATACATTATGCCTAACACAGAAAGAGAAAGAACTTAAAAGTATAGTAATGATTAATTGTCATTGCTTTCATCATTATTTTAGTAAGTAAAGCACTTTTTTCACAGCTAACTGAAATTTATTATTCATTTTACTCTTTGCAAAACCTTTTCAGTAAAACAATAAAATATATTGTCAATATAACAATAAAAATGTTTTATTGTTATTTGATTCTATTTACTTTTTAGTATGAATTTATTTTCTCTAATTTTACTATTATTTTGCAAGAAAAGTAGTGAGATTTAATAGAAAAATAGGAAAAGCAAATTTAATAATTATTCATAATTTTATCAATTGAACAAGAGATTAAGGCATTCATAAAATATTGCTTAGATTTTTTCCATATGGTGATAAATATATGAATAATACATTTCACTGAAATATATTACTGTTGTCTATAATTGTTACTGGTATTTGGCATATCAAATAACAAGGGTAGCTTGCCAGGCTCAATTATAGACCTCATTCCCATGACCTGATGGATTGGTTTGAGGCTCTTTGTGTTCCTGGAGCAGCAGATGTCCTACTAGCATGAGACAGGACATATGGAGATATTACTGGTGCCCGCTTGAGCAAATTGATGATGAGCGGGAAGACAGTGACAGTGATATTACCTTACGAGCTCTTGTCATTATACAAATCAATAACAAACCAGAAACCATTCATTCTTAGTGCGAACATTGATTGATTAATCACGAATTTTAAATGATTAGATATGAAAATTTAAAAAATCAATTATTTCTAATTACTTTTGCTTAATATTGATATGTTATTGAATTTTAATCAAGGACTTTGTGAAGAACAATCATGATATATGAAAGTTTTATAATCTATTTTTTATTAGTCAATACATAATGTGGTCATTAATGACTATTTTGGAATAAAGCCATGAAAACCAGTTCATTTATGTCTCCCTCTGCTTTCTCCCACCTCCACATATGCAAACTCTTCTAACATGCTTTGCTGTGAAACTTGAGGTCATAGGAACATATTGATTGGGTTCCTATAGATTAGTTCTGCAGTGAACTTCAATTGAATTGAGATAAAAATGGTTATAGAGAACCTAATGAAAAATGGAAAATATCTGACATTCTTTCATATTTTTCAAAATTTTGTTGTATTAAAGCACCATGAATTACAAAGTTATTCACAGTTGGGTTTTACACACAATGTTCTATCACTAGTACCACCACTGGTGTCAAGTTCTCTCCACCAGTGTTTTCAGAGTCCTTCTTCTACAATGGCCCCAGCACCCCAGTCCCAACCTTCCATCTTGACAGACTCCTTTTATAAATTTGGTGGCTAAAATTTGACTCATGATTTCAGTGTTTTTTGACTTTGTGGTTTGGATATTTAACTATTCAATTCTGTAATACCATCAAAGTACCTCAATCCCATGACACACGATCCTCTACCTTTTCAAGTTTGTTTTCTGCACATTCCCTCTACTCTAATTCTTTTTGTCCGTTTGTACTCTGGGTTCAAAGGTTAAATGAAATAAAGACAGACTCTTCAACAGATAGTGTAACAAGACTGAAAAAACACATACAGAAACTTAAAACAAAAGGGATTAGTATTGCAAACCTCACAATAGCCTCCATTCAAAGTAGATCAAAGATCTTGAGATCAAACCAGAATTTATAAAATCAATTGAGAATATTTTGGCAGAATGCTTCAAGATGGAAAGCAAAAGTATTTTCAACAAGACAATTCCACTGACAAAGGCAACAAAATTAAAAACACAAAAAATACTTTCATTTTTCTCTTTTCCTTTTCTAAGCATTTTTGTCCATGTGCATATAATGTACCCAAGGAGTCAAAGATCCAATATCAGTTATTTTCTCATTTTGAGAGAGATTGCAATCAAACATATTCAATCTAAAAATCTAATACATTAGTCATCACTGTTTTATTCAAACATGGTTCAAAATTCATGTGTGTGAAATGTAATTATACAAACCATCATATTACATGACTATCTTAAATCTTGCCTTTATTTTATGTGGTAACACTAAGAGAATTCTGTACTCTATTAGCACAATATTTATGAGCGTTCCAAGAACTTATGTTGCTTCATGAGCAAGATTTTAATTACATAGACTTTATTGCTTTAATTTTTTGTTGCTTTCGAATATATTGCTAAAGGAAAGAAGGAAGGAAGGACAGAAGGAAGGAAGGAAGGAAGGAAGGAAGGAAGGAAGGAAGGAAGGAAGGAAGGAAGGAAGGAAGGAAGGAATAACAGGAGGGGGAGGGCAGATGGGAGGGAGGAAGGGTGGTTGGGAGGGAGGAAGATGATAGGGAGGAAGGGAGGTAGGAAGGAAGGCAGGCAGGGAGGAAGGGAGGGAAGTAGGGAGGAAAGAAGGGAGGAAGGAAGAAAGGACAGAAGGAAGGCAGGGAGGAAGGGAGGGGAGATAGGGAGGAAGGCAGGGAGGAAGGGAGGAGGGAGGAAAGCAGGGAGGAAGGAAGGAAGTGAAGAAGGGAGGAAGGGAATGAGGATGGGAGGGAGGGACAGAATGTGGGAGAAGGGCAGAGGGAGGGGTTAGGGTTAGGGTTAGGGTATTTGCAGGCCCATAGCTTATGATCTTAAGAAAAGGCAGAAAAATTAGCATAAGGATTGCTAATCATACTCAGAATGCCCCTCAAACTTCTATTTTCTAGTAATAATCTGCATTATTTGGAGCCCAATAAAATATGCAGATTGTGTGCTGAATAGAGAAAAGTCAGTCAGGGTTTATTTAACAAGTAACTTTCAATGCTTTAGGGAGAACATTCAATAAAAGGTTCTATGAACCTCTCATAATAACTTTGACTCCATTCCAGAACATATGGGCTTTTCAATAATATATGAGTTTTACATACAAAACTTCAGCTGTCTTTTGTAGGTAGTTAAGAAGTGGTTCTAAGTGTCTCCCTGATGCCCAGGACTCTATCTTATCTAGAAAGATGTCACTCATTCCATCCCTTCCCTGTCCCCATCCCACTGACCATCACCACCTCCTCCCACTTCACCATTCTCTGGCCTCCAGACAGTATACAATGACCAGCTCCCATTCCAAGCTGTGGTTAACCCAACATATGCCTTTCAATCTAATATCTGAAACTTTGTTTCCTGTGACCCCTTGCGGTATTTTCGCTCTATGATATCTTACTGGTGCTCAGCAGCCACTTAAGGCCTATATGCCCACTCTGGTCCTGTTGTCTTTCCTTTGTCCTGCAGACCTGTGTGCTGCTGTTGACCATCTGTCTCGGCACAGGGGAGCCGTCAAAGAGACACTGACTTCCATCTAGCAAGAAGTTAACTGTATTAAATCCCCTTTCCATATCGTTTTTTTTTTTTTTTTGGTTGGGGGCACACCCAGCAATGTTCAGGAGTTATTCCTGACGGTGCTTGGGGACTATACGGGATGCCAGAGATTGAGCCCTGGTCTTCCATGTGCAAAGCTAATGCCCTACTCCTTGCACTATAGATCTGGCCCCATATCTTGTTATTTTTCCATCCTAGCCATTTCAATGATCTATTTGATAGTCTATTTATTACTTTGGTGAGTGAAGTTTAAAAGAATCAGATTAATTGCATTATTTTTTTTATCCCATATCTTCTTCCATTTCAACCATAAAACAAACCCAAAAAAAATAGCAGGGAAGCTATGTGGGAGTTACAGGGAAGAACATTTTCTAGAAAGACAGTGGAGTCATATGTGTAGTCGAAGGAAGACCTTGATTGTCAAATGGTGCAAACACTTCCTGTAGTCTTGCTAAACTGAATCTGCAAGAGTAGATATCCTGTTTTTATCTTTCAATTTTATTCTAATTTTTTTTCTATGTCACTTCATTATCACATGAAGTCAGAGAGAATTGCTATTCTGATTTGTTTCCTACAGGATCTTTTGCTTTTTTTTCTCATTTTGTTTAGCTGGTCATACTCTAAGAATTCAAGGCTATTCTTTGCTTTGTGTTCATGGTAATGCATGGTAGTGCTCTGGGAAAGAAATGAGACTCCTGATCTGAGTTGACATCTTGCACGTCAAGTGCTTTAACCCTCTGTACTATCTTTCCAGCATTTCTAAAGTATGTTTTAAGTGAAAAGGAACAGGAAACATTACTCCAGCGAAATATAACGGAGGAGCAAATGAAAGTAATTAAACAATACACTTGAGAACCTTTGCAGAATAGTGCATGCCACACAGACACACAGTGAAACATACACACCATGCAAATGTCCACATAAGCTCTGTTTTAATGATAAAAATGCAAAATGAATATCATTCACTTGCTGCAGTAATCTTTAGCCAAAACAAAAATTTCTAAATGACTTTTTAACAACCTCTGACAAAGAAAATACTTATAGTCAGAATGTTTGGGTTTTAAAAATTATTATTAAAATAAAATAAGCAAAAGTACAATTTATTTTGCTATCACTAAAGTTCTAAGTAGGTGACAGATATTATTGAGTGTACAAGTAACAAATTTCAATGTATATTTCATAATACATTAAAAATTATGAAACAATTTTGATTACTTGAGTCTATATTTCCAATTATTATCCTCACTTCTAATTTGTGTTAAATGCACACTGATTAAATATTTCATGTTTTCTATGTGGGGAGAATCAGTGATTTCATATTATAATTTTCTGTTTCCAACCAATTGTGAGCAATTTGCTATTCAGACAAGTATCCTGATTAAAAGGCCTTAATGTCCTATTGAAATATAAGCTTAATTGCAGGATTATTCCTATTATAAACATGATAACATATGAGCAGCGATGTGTGCTTCTTTGGGAGCTAAATATTGATATCACAGTTGCATTTATTTCAATTTTTCTATACAGAAATGTATGTTATCCCTCAACTGATGCTGAACAGATTTTATTATGGCATTTAAATTATTTCTGTAGTTAATTATATTTAGTTTTGCATATTTTCCAATACATATGTCAAAAATATACATAGTTTGGGCCAGAGTGATAGCACTGAGGTAGGGCTTTTGCCTGGCACATAGCCTACATGGTTTTAATCCCCAGCATCCCTAAGGAATCCTAAGCACCTCCAAGAGTAAGTCCTGAGTGTGGGGTCTGGAGTAACCCCCTAAGCATCTTTGGGTGTGACCTAAAAGGGCAATATTTTAAAAAATCAGTTTTAGAGTAGAAATTACATGTTTACATTTTAACTTATTAAATTATGCATTTTAATTTATATGCCCATATTAATTTATATAGTTTTTCAACAGAAATTGTAAATTATTTTATAGTTATTTTTATACATATTATTTTGAATATGCTGTTGCAAAAAGCTGACTAACTAATAGAAATAATGGCAGTGAACTAAGTATTCAAATTTTAATTTTTGTTCAAACAAAATCATACTTTTATAGCATGATAGATATGTTTTGTATAGTTAGCTTAGTGTAAAATAATTATGTGCTACTTTCTACATAAGACAGTTGTTTTTTTTAAATAAGTTGTGAGAAATGTCTTCTTAATTTTTTTTTTATTATCTGAAACTCACAATTTATTTTTAGAATTACTGAAATAAACTTTCTGTTTTCCAGCAAAAAACAGTAACAATTGTCAGAAATGTGTGGATAAGTACACATTAGAAAAACTACAGCTGGGAAATGTCCTTTAAAGCATTTTAAAATTTACTTTTTAAATCAGTCCTATTCTTAAATTCTTATAGTTATTTGTATGTTTCAGAGTTCATGTCAATTTTTTTTCCTACTAAACTGTTTTCACTAATCTGTTTCTTACCTTTTCTGTAATCCTCACAGAAGTTTTCTTTAAGGAAGTCTCACTTATAACCTTAGTTTTGAATTTTGTCTTGTTATGATTCTGAATCTTACTGGAAGATCTCAGGGGTAACTCCTGATAGTGCTTGGATTTAATCCTAGCTGCTCAGGTGATCCTGTGTATTGGGGATTAAACAAAGAACAAAGAATATGCAAAGCAGGTGGACCATCTCATGTTAATATTTCTCTAGCCTTTGGCCTTGAATTTTAAAGGAATTCTGAACCTTCCTTTGATATTGAAATTTACAATAATCATTTTTAACATGTATCTTTAATTCCAAAAATAAATTTTTCCACTCTTGATTTTATTGTGTGTGTTTGCATTCTATCATTCAGAAAACATTTCAATAAACCAAAGTTTTGAAAGCAAAGCCCAATGAAGATAACAAGATTTGCTTTGAAAGTTTTTCTATTATCTTTTACAAAATTTATAAAAATTAGATTCTAAAAAAAATTTGTGCATTTTGTGAAGGAATCAACATGTATGCAGAGAGAAAAACATGTCAAACATGAACATATATTAAGATAAACATACCAAGAATTATGCTAAATTGAATTTTATCGTAAAATTTCATTTCAAATATGCATACATTTTAACATAAATATTTTATGAATATGCCTGGCACTTAATATATCTCTTATTTAATAAAACATTCCTTACTGATTATATTTGATTATATTCTAGGTAGAGAAATAGTCATAGGTTAATATATTAAGAAGTAATAGTTGTAGATATAATAAACTGCCATGCAATTAGATAAGGGAATAATATGAAAGGAACTATTCACAAAAAAGCAACAGAAACAAACAATGAGAATTCACTTAAAGAACTTTCAAATTTTAGAAAATAATAGTGAAGCAGAGCAATTAAATTCAGGATGTATTTACATGTTTAATATGAAATCTTCCATAAATTAAGTCATCACTTAAAATCAAACAATATAATTAGGATGAATATTTCATAGACAAAAAGATGTGAACGTAAAATAATGCCTCCAAAGAAAAGTAAATATAGAAAAAACAAATAATACATAACTGAGATCTTGTAAAACTTTCTGTTGTACAAAGGCCAACTCACATAGATAATTAGAATTTGTAATAATAGTAACCAATTGCAAGCATACTATTAAATTAGAAAGATGTGATATAAAAAATCACAACACATGAACATAATACTGTTCTTTATATTTCTCTTTTCTAGGAATATATTTAAGCATATCTCAGACACTGAAATATAATTTGTTAGAGGCAGATATTGAAGATAGCAATTTAAAATGCATTGCTTTTGTCATTAAAATTTATTTTCCTATCCAAATTTGTTTTACATTTTCTTTATATAAAAATGATTTATATAAAAACTGCACCTATAATATATTCAACTGTTATAGCAGTCAGATAAAACAAACAATATAAATCAGTACATTAGAGAGGTGATTATAATATTTTGTTTGTTAAATGTTTGACCCCTGGGAGCTACACATCATCATTATTTGACACATTATCATCTGGAGTTGCCACAAGTAACAAAACAAAAATTCCGTGTGTTAATTTTACAAGACTCAACAGTTTGGGAAGTCCTGTCATATTTTTTTTATGTTCTTAACATTTATTACAGAATACAGTTATAATTGTTTATTCATTCAAGCGAAGAAGAACATTAGGAGAAATACAGGAGTTATTACCTGTATAATTAGGAAGTAAGGGTGATTTTTAATAAACAAGCATGAAAATTTGATTTACCATAATCCCAAAAGATCATTTTCGAACTTCTAAGAAAATAATACTGATATATTAATCTGAACTCTGGTTATCGATAAGAAAATCAGAGATTGAGAATACATAAACATAAAATTTAAAGGGCTAGAGAGATAGTACAGAGGGAAGGGCACTTGTCTGGCATTCCTTAAGTGATTTCTGAGCACAGAAACAAGAGGAATCCCTGATCACAACCAAGCACAGTCCAACAAATTTAAAACAAAATATGAAAACCTAATGTAAATAAATTAGTTAAAAACTGCAACTGAAATAGACTGTGTGTATTTCTGTATTTCATGTACAACTTGTAGAATACTTTAAATAGAAGTAGCTATTTTTATTTTTACTTGAGAGTAGAAGTCATTATTGATATAAATGAATTGCAGAAACACATTTCATACAAAAGCAAAGTGACAAAAGACTGAAAATATATACACATTTCTATTTATCCTCTTGACCTTCACATTTATATTTTGAACTGGATTTTATATGATATCTATGTGTAAGATAGTTGGTTGATGTTAAGATAATTTTACTTTCAGAAATTAGTTTATTCACTTGACAAGATTATCTTGTAAAACAAAACTTGAAAATGTCAAAGTGTGACTCAGACAGCAAACACTTAAAATTAGTAAATACTGTAATGAGTCACCTTTGATAGCAAAGAATCTCAACATCAACAAGATAATTTAAATTTCCTCTGAGACATTACAATAAAAGGAAATAGGTTTTATTAAGGAAAGAAATCCCTATTGCCTTAATTCTAGTTATCGAACTGCCAAATAAATTCCTTTAAGCACAAATGTGAAAATTTACAATCCTGAAAGTTCTAAATCACAATTCTGAAAAATAATTAAACACACACCCTCCCTCCCCCTTCCCTCCTTCCCTCCTCCCTCCCCTCCCTCCCTCCATCCATCCATCCCACCTCCCTCCATCCCCTCCATCCATCCCTCCTCCCTCCTGCCCTCCATCTGTCCATCCATTCATCCATCTATCCACCATCCATCCATCCATCCATCCATTCCCCCCTCCCTCCCTCCCCTCCATCCACCCATCCATCCCTCCCTCCATCCATCCATCCATCTGTCCGTCCGTCCGTCCGTCCATCCATCCATCCATCCATCATCCATCCATCCATCCATCCATCCATCCATCCATCCATCCATACATCATCCATCCATCCATCCATCTATCTACCCATCCATCCATCTATCTATCTATCTCTCTCTATCTCTATCTATAACTCTCTATCTCTCTCTATCATTTCTCTTGTCTCTATCACTCTATCTATCTAACTCTCTCTATCCCTTTATCTCCTGTCACTCTATCTCTCTATCATTTATCTATCTATGCATCATTTTACCTATCTACCTGTGTGTAAACTTTATAAGCCGCATTACACAGTAAAGTAGAAGAGGAAATTTTATCATTCATTAATGCAGATTTACTAAAAGAACTTCTTATCATTATAGAGAGCATTTTAATATTACATGAAAACAAACATAATTTGCTGACAAAGTCAGTGTTGTGATAGTATACATCTGCAGATTAAAAATTTAGAGAAAAATGCTTAAAACAAATTTGAATGATCAAAAATTATTTAAATTTTGGGACAAGAGTGATAGTTCAGCCAGTAGGGTATTGGCCTTGTAGGCAGTCAACCGGGTTCAATCCCCAGCATCTACTATGGTCCCGGGAGCACTACCAAGAGTTATTCCCAAGAGCAGAGAAATGAGTAATCCCTGAACATTGCCAGATGTGACCCAAAAAGCAAAAAAAAAAAAAATTGTTAGCTACAGTATTGGAAAGAATGTTCAACAATCATCATTTTGTTTTTAATATAAAGTTATATATAAGACTCTGTGTTTATACAATGAAAAGAGAAAATATGTTGTTTCTTATTCAAAACTGAAAATTAAATTGGCTAATAAGATTAGCTAGTTCATTTGTCTCATCACCCTTCTATTCCCATTGTATTGTATATACCACCTTTTGACTATCCATTTACCCATAGATTAAGTATTTGGGTGCATTTTAATCACTCACTGTCCAGGAAATAATGTTGATATAAATATGATATAAAGATATCTATTTACAATGTTTTTGGAACTTTCATGAACTATACTCAAGGCTAATTTTTATTTTAATTAAAATGCATGTTCATTAGCACTTTTGATATACAACATAGGTATTCTTTTAATGAGCCATTTTACTTAAAGTGAAAAGAATCTAATACAATAAATTCTACCCATCTGCAGCTCTTCCTAATACTGATTTGCAAAATTATTTTATTTCATTTTTAAGAACATTCTTGAGCTTGCTCTTAAATTACAGAAAAGCTTCAATACGTGAAACATCTCTCAGGGACATATTTGATTTTTCTCTTGTTTTTATTGAATTGTCAATCTTCACCTCCCAACCCCAAAGCACACAATGGAGGTCCTTTATTTTTCTGGTTTGTTTGTGTTTGTTTGGGGTTCACACCTTCCAGCATTCTACTCTTATGTCTTGCTTTATGCTCTGGATTCAAACTGGAGGTCTCAAAGACCATATATGGTTCCTGAGATTGAGTCTGTTTCAGCTCTTTGCAAAAAAATGCTTTACATGTTGCACAAAATCTCTACCATCACCAGCCCATTTTATCTTGGATAAAATCAGTCATACACACACACACACACATATATGTATGTATATATATATATATATATGTGTATATATATATATATATCTTAGCAGCATATGGTTGCATATCTAATTTTTAAGTCATGCATAAATAAAAATTAAAGAGTGTGAGTCACTACCACAAAATTTTAAGCTTCGTGATTATGACAAACTTTGCTTAACTAATTTACTCAGTTTTAGT
Organism: Cryptotis parvus; assembly: GCA_021461705.1. Lineage (NCBI taxonomy): Eukaryota > Metazoa > Chordata > Mammalia > Eulipotyphla > Soricidae > Cryptotis > Cryptotis parvus. The sequence goes on along the minus strand of JAJIBD010001290.1, from coordinate 37,694 downwards.
CTCTGTGGGTAAAAAATAATTTTTATCTACAAGTTACATTTTAAAGTACTAGGGAGATTTCTTATTTAAGATGTCATAAAACTAATGAAAAATTTATAATAATGTGTTTGCTTTTTAAGCAAAATAAGTATGTGTTATTTTAAGTACTTGGCCAATCAATGAGTTATACATGTTATAATATAGAATTATTAGGGGAAAGCATCACTCTACCATATATTGTAAAGATAATTGTAGATTGCTTTTCCCAACTTTTCTGTTTTCTTTTTATTTTAAGACACTTCCACCTACAGCATAATGTGTGTGACAAAGTGATCATCCAGTTTGTAACATCTCACCTAAGTCTTGCCAAAATACAATCTGTGAATTTCAAATTTAGTCTACATTGTGACAGTTTTCAGCACAACATCTAGTTTAGGAGCAATTTGGGGAGGCAGGAGAAACCAGGACGAGGCAACAGCTGCCAATTCTGGCATGACTTGTGGATGTAAATCATATGAAACATTTATAAGGGATATAATGATATTCTTCAAGCAGTTTATATTGCATCAGCAATTTCCTTGAAATAGTGTTTTCTGATTCAGAAAAAAACTATAATGGCCATTATAAGATGATATCCATCTTGAAAAATTAAAAAAGAATTAATCTTGATGTTTGCCTTTTTAAAGAATTATTTATAATTAGGGGTGCATTTTTATTTCTGACACTTAATTTATAATAACACCATAATCTGGAATATTGTTAAAGATAGTTTCATGCATAAAACATTGTACCATACCCTCAATTAGAGTGTCACCTTTCCTCTGCCATTGCTTCAGGTTCCTAGCTCTCAATCCGCTCTCAGCCCCATCCCCCTATTCAGATTTGCAGAATAGTTCTCAAGTCCTGATGCCTTACTCATTCCTCATTGCCATTCTCTTCCATTCTCTTTCTTTACTACTTGTTAATCTCAGTCCTATAATCCATCATCATTAGATACTAGGTATAACCTTTTACTCTTTCGCTATCTAGCACCATCTTGTTCTTCTCCATTTTGGCTTCTGCAATTGACCTCCAGTACCTTCCAAGTGTTAGTAAACTATTATTTGTTTCCGACAGATTCATAATATTTTATACTATCTATGTTTGTTGAGTGTGGATTGTGAAGATCGCTGCCAGCAAGGTGTGGGGGTTTCTCTGGGCTCCTCCGAGGCTCCATCGGGATGGTGGACTCGGGTCGGAAGTTGCTCTCGTGGTCCAGGGAATGCAGGGGGTTCAATGGGGAAAGCTGGTTTCTGCTCTGCCGGGTGTATCTGTGTCTTAGGCTCAAGCATTCCTGGGCTTGAAATACTCTCCTCTGAAGGGCGGGTCTCTGCGTGGTGGGTCCTTGAAGGCTGAGTTTCTGACAAGCTGGGCTGGACACTGGATTAATCTGCTGGGTGGAGATCTTACCTGCTGCAGAGTGTGGATTGTGAAGATCGCTGCAATCAAGGTGTGGGGGTTTCTCTGGGCTCCTCCGAGGCTCCATCGGGATGGTGGACTCTGGTCGGAAGAACGGTTTGAGGCTCTTCGTATTCCTGAATCAACCAGATGCCATTGGGCTACATTGGCACGTGATAGGGTCCAATGGAAATGTTACTGGCGCCCGCTCGAGCAAATCGATGAATAACGGGATTCAAGTGATCAAGTGATGTTTGTTGACTTTTTTTCTTTGCATTTTTTAGTGTTTGTTGATTGTGTTCACATAGGATGGTTTTCAGGGTTTACTTCTGGTTTTGTGCTTAAGTATCATTTTGGTAGTATCCTGGGGACTACTTATGGAACCAGAGTTGGGTCTAGGGTCAGCCTATGTAAGACAGTGTGTCCTAACTCTTGTACTCTTGCTCAAGGTCAAGAGTTTATTTTTTCATTTGTTTGTTTAAGAGTCACACCCAGAAGTTCCAAGGGATTACTCCTGGATCTGTATTCAGACCCTGGGTACTGACCAGTAGACTAAGAGAATTATTAAAGTGTGTGAACAAACCCACGTCAGCACCTTTCCCCCTGTATTGTCTTTCTGGTTCTTTAATTTTCCCTTGACTTTTATTTTAGTCATGTACAAAACAACGTAATGGGACAACATGACAATTTTTAAATACTGTAGGCATTAATTTTAATCCACTGACAATTAATTTACAGCAACACACAGAAATAACTTATTGAAGAATAGATTACATAATTTTATTTGAAAAGTTTTATATCATCAGTGCTAAAAGGCACAAACTTGAATTTCCATAACAACTTAGCAAACATTCAGAATATACATTTTTAACAGATACCATGTTTCCACGCTAGATTATACTTTGCACTGCTTTTTTCAGAACATAAGATATGGTTACACCTGACCCATTAATTTTATTAAAATTTTTGGAAATCAAATAAGTTTAATTATGAGAAAAATAATTTGAAGACTTAAATTTCTAAATGAATATTATTTATTTTGATTTATTCCTTCTGAGAATTATATTTAACTCTGATTTGATATATCAAGTTGAATCATATGCGATTTCCATTTCAGTTGTGAAATGTGATCAAATAAAATCAATTTTATAAGATTCAGTATAATTAAACATGGCTGATGAGGACAAATAATGACTAAATACCATTAGTTGAGAAATTAATGGAGTTGGGATTTAACATTATTCTTTGGCATCATACATTTACTTTGCAAGGATAATTTTATGGATTTTATAGTAAGAAAGACCAACTAACTAAAGAAATGTTTTCCCAGTATGCTGCGTTGCTTGAGATATATATTGAAAACTTTCTGAATTTTTGCCAATATGCATAAACTACATCCTGGATAGTTATTAAGAAAAGTACATGACTGCATAATGCTGACAATTTAAATATTTTCCATAGTCAACTTATTGATAAAATGCAAATGATGGTAATGTGAAAGTTTCACAGAAAAGCTCCTTACTTAAAGTTATTTATTACACTTTGTAAAATTTAATTAAAACATATATTTGGCCCTTTCTTTACTCTAAATTGTTTAGTTAACTTGACATAATTTTATAATTATCAAGTTGTCTTATTTTTATAATTATCCAGTTGTCTTAAAAACTGTATTGTTTTACACAACCCAAGTTTTGACACGAATGCTTATTCATATATAAAGTCTTATAGTGCAATTAATACCTTTGCAGAAAATTATTCTGACCTGATGTAGTGAATATTCATAAAACATATTTTTAAATGGTTCTTTAAATAAAGGCATGTAATTCTTTGTTCTTCCTAGAAATGTCAAACAGGAGAAACTTACTTGTTCTCTTTTCTTTCCCTTAGGTATTTTTCTATTGTCTACAAGAATCATGGTGGCTTCTTGTGATTTACTTTTTGTGGTTGCAAAGATGGAAACATTTGTCTTTTATAGAAAATTCACTTTTTATAAGTGATTTATTTTATTGGTTTGATTTGGTTTTATTCAGTGTGTGTGACAGTCAATGGGGAGCTTAGGGGTAACTCCTGTATCTGCCTTCAGGGATTTTCCTATGGATTTTGACTCTTTTATTTAAAAATTACCATAAAGTCTAGCTTTTACAAAAGTCAGTGGTTTGTGGGAAATTGGCCCCATAACATGTTCAACCCAAGATTCAGTTTGTCCATTGGATGAAGTTGTATAGGTCTTTCAGATGTGCACCGAAAGGGTCAGCCAGGGTGGAGTAGGGGATTTTCATAATCTAATTGTATACTTTAAAGATGCTTGCTGATTGTGTATCACCCTTTGTCCATTGTTATGAAAATATTCCAGACCTTGTCTTAATGTATCTGCAGTTTTAAATTTACCAGCTAACCAAAAAAGAAAGTTTCAGAAGATTTGATCCAGGGAGTTAAGTTGGGGAGTAGATTTTATCTTGAAAAAATGGCCAGACTCTTCCCTTAATAGGGACTGTGAAAACTAACTTGCACCTGTACATGCTTCAGAGATCATCCATCTCATTATTTTGGTCGTCCCTGCTTTACAACTGTCAAATTTGTGAATTAAAATTGCTTTATTGTAGGGCTGGAGCAATAGCCCAGGTGGTAGGGCATTTGCCTTGCACTCGGTTGGCCTCTGCCGGCCTGGGTTCGATCCCCAGCATCCCATATGGTCCCCCAAGCACTGCCAAGAGAGATTCCCGAGTGCAGAGCCAGGAGAAACCCCTGAGCATTGCCGGGTGTGACCCAAAAAAAGCAAAAAAAAATAAAATATAAATTGCTTTATTGTGGTAAATCACAAGAAAAATGTTAAGGAGTATCCTTCCCATGTCATTAAAAAGAGACTGATTTTCCAAAAATAAAAGTGTGAATACTTGTCAAATCTATGCAAGTATACATATTCAGGCAGATATGTGGCGTGAGAAAATTGTTGAGACTGGGAATAGAGTTCAGGGCTTAAGGTGCTTACTTTGAATATGACTGGCCCTTGTTCAGTATTCCACACTGCATATGGTCTCCTGAGTATAATCAGGCTTGATCTGTGGACACAGAAACACCTTTGAGTGTGGCAAAGTCCAACCCCCCAAGATATATCATTGGATAATTATGCTTTTTTTGTTTGTTTGTTTTTTTGTAGTGAGCTCAGTGGTGTTCAGACATTACTTCTGGCTCTGGGTCTACTAATGATGGTGCTCCAGGTACCATTTATATATGCCAGGTATTGAAACAGGGTCAGCTACAAGCAAGCCAAACACCTTAACCCTTGTGCTATTTATCTGCCTCTGCCTTTTCAAAACTATGTATCCTATATAAGAAAATGTTAGGATCATAAAGATCTTCAACTTTGTATATCATTAGACCCGTGATATTTACAGCCTATAATGCACAGAAATAGACTTTATCCACTTTGTTGACTATATGTATTTGCTGTAATTTAGTCATGTTATGCTATGATTAGCATAACCTTTTCTTTACAAAAATAAAATTATTTACAGAGGATTCAAGAGAAGAAAAAGAGAGTAAGCATATACTTCCCCTCTCGATCCCCTCAGGGAAATGGCTCTCCTTTTCTGGTATTTAATAAAAATTATAAAATTGGAATCTTTTGTAAAATTTTACTTCTAAAGTACTTTAAAACAATTTATGTTCCCATTATTAAATATGCAACTCATTCCTTTTAGCATTTTTTTCCATTGCATCTCTATACCATGGTCTAAGTACCTTCAATTTAACTCTCACAATGACTATAACTTTACAGAAATAAATACAACAAGCTGTTTGGCCCTGAAATTAAGAGAAATTGAGTCTTAAGAAATAGAATGTAACATGGAAACCATGTTTTCTTTCCTTTCCTTTTTTCTTTCTTTTTTGAGACCTATTTTTTCTTTTTTTTTTTTTATTTCTTATCATTGAGAACAGAATATATATATATTTTTAAAAAATAGTTTCTGTTAAACTTAATTCACTACCACTTTGAAACCAAACAATAATATTTGTACACTTAAAACTTTAAATTGCATAAAATGCTGTTAAAATATGTTTTGTTTAGCTCAGACTTTTTCTCACATACCATGCACATAAATAAAAGACATTGATTTATAATGAAAGTAATCAATCTGTTAGAAAATATTTATTAGGGTTCTGAAATTCTTTTATATTGATGGGTAGACTTTTTATACTTGAGGTAAATAAATATTGAGAGATTACAATGTTAAAAAGTTAATATAAGGAAGGAACATTAAAGCTTATATTCTTTTTTTAGTTTAGTTTTACTTAGCTTTATTTAAACACCATGATTTAAAAGTACAAAGTTTTTCACAACATAGTTGTTAGAAAGATCCATATTTTGTGGACCCCACAGCCCAGCCCTTTGGCCTTCAAACCCCGAGTCCCAACACTTCAGGTACTGTGGGATAGCTCCACAGAAAAGTTCCACCCCCTTGCCAGAAACCCCGGAAGTTCAAAGAGAGAAGCAGGACAGCTAGGGGCAACAAACCGCAATTGGACCCTGCCACCTGGCCCTGCATCCTTCAAACCCCACCCTCCCCACTTCGGGTCTCACACTCCAAATTTTTTTTTGGCTTTTTTTTGGGTCACATCCAAAAAATGCTCCGGGGTTTCTACTGGCTCTGCACTCAGGAATTACTCCTGGTGGTGTTCGGGAGACCATATGGGATGACGGGGATCAAACCCCGGCCAGCATGAGCCGGCAACGTGCAAGGCAAACGCCCTACCCATTGTACTATCGCTCTGGGTCACATCCCAAATTTCAAAACTGTGCAGACGCAAGCTGATCTGTGCGAAGAACCTACTCAACAAATAATCTACAAGGAGGTACCAGGTAACATAGCATTCAGCATTCCTTACACACCACAAAATTTCACAAACAGCCTAAATATCCCTAAAATTACATCGTATCCACACAAGAACACACAATTTGCAGCTGTCAAAAGTAGAAATGGTAAAACAACTCTGAACTCCACCAAGCTCCATGAATGAAGTCATTACCCCAGTTGAGGCAAGCAATTACAATATGCTATATTACCTTCCCAACAAGGAATTCCACAAGGAACTTTTAAGAATGCATAAGGAGCTCAAAGAAGTAATGGAGCACACAGTCAATAACATTCAAGAGGAAATGAGAGCAGAAATGAGTAAAATACAAATGAAAATACAGACAGAAATGACAGGTATTAAAAATGTGATAGGTGAAATGAAAAAAAATCGCTAGATGGCCTACACAGCTGAGTAACAACTGCTGAAGCAGGAATTAGTGATCTTGAAGACGAGATGCAGAGACTCTCTAGACAATGTCAGAAGATGGAAAAAAGACTCACAATTAATGAGCAGACAAGAAGAGTTAATGGGGATGAAGTCAAAAAGAACAACATAAGGATTTGGGGTCCCAGAGGGAAGGAAGAAAATCCAGATTAAGAACCAAATGTTAAAGCCATCCTTGCTGAGATTAAAGAGTGCTTGCTCCCAGATTCAGGAGGACCAAAGGATGCAGGCTAAAAGAAATCCAAATATGAATTCTGCAAGACACATCCTAATTAGAATGACAGAAACCATAGCTAGAGAGAGAATACTGAAAGCAGCAAGATCAAAAAGGAAGCCAATACCAAGCAGTATCCCTAAGATTCATAGCAGACTTTTCAGATGAAACACTCTGAGCCTGAAGACAATGGTGGGACATTGTGAAAAGACTCAATGAAATGAATGCTTCACCAAGAATTCTTTACCCGGCTAGATTCACATTCAGATTTGAAGGAATGATACTCAACTTCATGGACAAGCAACAGTTGAGGAACTTCATAGACTCAAAACCAACTTTAAAAGAAAACTTTAAGGAACTACTGTAAGAAGATAAGACAAAGCCCAAAAGCAAAACAACCTTATTCAGGAAGATGGCACAAAATCCCATGAAAAAAAAAATCTCTCTCAATGACAATGGCCTAAACGCATGGGGACTTAGGTTGTGGAGGGGCCCCAGCTCCAGTTCCACAGAAGCCTGATGTGTTTAGCCACCATGGCCCCCAGACCTGGGTTTGAAATTGGCTTCTCTTTTGGGTGGGACTCTGACAGCTGTGGAGTCCAGACCTTGAAAATGAGGTTTTTCTGGCTTCTGAGGCTCTATTGGGTTGGCATGCTGGAGACTTACCTCTGCCCCATCCTTTATTTTGGTCATATCAGTTTGTAAAAAGGTAAACCTGGTTCTACACTCAAGCTCTTGGGACCCCACCAGTTGCTGAAGATATCAATGTGGATCAGCTACTTTCAAGGCAAGTGCCCTTTCCTTGTTCTATTGCTCTGGCCCATTGAGATTTTTATTTAATTTTTAGTATACCAAGTGAGATATACAATTAGAAGGATGTTGATAATTGGGTCTCTGCCACACAGTATTCCAGCACCCATCCCTCCACCAGTGCCAAATTCCCACTGCCCATATCCCAAACATGCCCCCACGATCCAAACCCTGCCTGCCCCTATTGCAGGAACATTGTACTTCTCTATCTCTTGTCTCTGTCCCTGTATTTCTCTCTCCCTCTTCTGTTACACTTTGTGGCTTTCCCTACAAATATGAATGATGTATGATGTCTCTATGTGCATATTCAATAGTGAGTTCTAGTGTGACATCATAATTCCTCATTCCCCATAACGTCTCCAGTTTGTGGCAACTAGAATGATTATTACAGTGTATAAATGAGAAAGATCCTGGGAAGGACCTGGTGCTAAAATCTGGCCACTCCACGGCCATAAGCCAGCGCAATTGTGGATCTGGAGTGTCTGTCTTCCGGCTGTTGGCTGTGGTGCTGGGAGCTCAGGGCTACACCCACAGACCTGGAGTGTGGGGAATGGGTGGAAGGGCCCAAATTCCAGCTCCAATTCCGGCCAGCGTGGCTGCCTGCATGCTGAGCAAGCCCTAGGAATTCTGTAGGTCATGGCCAGGGGCTGGCAGAACCTTTTACCATTCCCCAGGAACTCCATGTGGCCCATCCAGTCTTTATTCTCTAAATTGAGTCTTAGTTCACATTTCCTGAACCACTAAAAAAACTTCTAATTTTTGTACGACTTTATTTCATCTTTCTGGATCTAGTTGTTGTAGAATGAATTTTAATAATCATCAACCAAATGAATTTTACTGTACAACACTATTCACATATTTTTAAGCTCACACGGAAACTACTGAAAGAAGGAAAAATTAATAGTTTTTTTTTCTCATAACTTAATAATTTAGTGATCTGGAGCTAGTTAATCTAAAAGAAGCATTGAAAAACAGCAGTAGAATCTTTAGACTTCTTGCTATAAAATTCAAAAACTATTCTTAGTGATCAACAAAATTTAATGTTTTGTTGATCTTTAATTTTATATTTTGTTTAGATAAAATTGAATACATTTATTAACTAGCTAACTTATGGATCTTCTTTTTAGCTTTTGTGGGTCACACCCGGCAATGCTCAGGGATTAGTTCTGGCTCCCTGCTCAGGTGCTTGGGAGACCATACGGGATGCCGGGGATGGAACCTGGGTCGGCTGCGTGCAAAACAAATGCCCTACCTGCTGTGCTATCGCTCCGGCCCCTAACTTATTGATATTTAAAGCTGAATACTTGATATTCTTTACAAAGTCTGATCTAGGGTGCTATCATTTGCACACATTTTGCATCTGGTTTTGGAGACCAGTCCTAGCTTTGATCCTCTTAGAACTTTTATTCTTGTCTTTCAATAGTTTAAGTAATTAGAACTAGTTGACATTCTATCTATGTTCCATTTAATATTTTTGCCATCATCTACTAAAACCAGTAGAAATTTTATTTATGATCTTATAAGTAGTATACTGGAATATTGAAAGACAGTGAGATATATTTAAACAAAAATAAATATTAATATTTAAGCTATTAATAACATATTAAACAATCATCTATAGATATTTAATCTACTTTGATTAATTAAAATTATTGAAATTTGTCAATATGTCATAAATAATGTAGATCTTATTCAGGGTGAAAGGTTCATTTTTAGCTCTGCTCAGATAACCCTACAGTTTCTCCTGACAATTTGCAGTCAGCTGTCCTAAGAATATGCAATGCTACTCAGATCATGTAGCTGAAGATTACCCAAGCTAAACAGTGGTGCTTTGGGGTTTCACGGGCTGCATACATTGATATTTGGGGGCCACAGAATGTAAGTAGGTAAAGTGGAATCAGCTACATTTTGCATATTGAAGCTTTTTAGTTACTCCTCCCTTTCTCTCTTTTCATACTCTGGCAATCATTAAACTCTGATTCTATTAAACTATTGTGTGTAACAAAATATTATTATTTATTTATTATTAAATAAAATATTATTATTTCATTAGCTTGATATCTTAGTATTAATCCATACTTTCAAGTGCCAGAGCTTTTTTTAAGACAATGATTTACCATGTTTTGTGCATTTTGCTAATAAAGAAATGTAATGTTTAATGAGAAGGATGCCTTCTTAAAATATGCCTTTAAGAGGGTTCATTGTTGTGAAGATTTATACATTATTGTCCACAGAACAACACAGCATCAAATAATCTAAGTTGCATCTTTCAAATTATAATTATCAGGGAAGATTAAAAAAAAAACATCATCTCACTACAAAATCAATTCCAAATATAGATCAAAATGTTAAAAGTTCAATATTAAATTTAAAATAATTGGGGAATCTCTCTCAAATGCCTTTTAGCATTATTTTGGAAATAGGTCACCTAAAATTAAAGGGATTTTTTTTTAGAAAAAAAATATTAGCTTAATGGTTTCTTAGTCATTTGAATACAATTGGAGAATATGAAGCAGTCATTAATAGAAGATTTCTTTTGGAGTTAATAAAATCTTCTAATATTGACTGTGCCAATGATTAAATGAATTTAGTCTAGCACAAAAAATACTTGAAATGATACACCTTGAGGATATATGTTATTATATGTGAAATGCATCTTTCTAAAGTTTTCCAATGATTTCAATATAATAATAATGAATAAAATATAACAAACTATCCAATGCTACAACAAGTAAAATGACTTTAATAAAGCCAAAGCTGATTGTAGGTTCATAATATCTCTGATATTTAACCTCTAGTCTGGAGAGGAAAGTTTCTAGTTTATTCCCTAATTGACATAAAGGGTTCCTATTTTGCCTCAAAATAAATTTATTGACATTGAATATTTATATCTTAGATCCACTCTGAATAAATTTTTGTATATAAATGGAATCAAATTTCATTATTTTGCATTGGTTAGTTTTCTCATGACCATTTATTGAGGGGATTTATTCCCTCCAATTTGATCCACGTGGATACTTTGTTAAAAACTATCTACCGGGCGGGGAGCCCGGCGGGGGGTGTGGGGGCGCGCGGTGCCGGCCGGGGTTGCCGGCCCGTATGGGCCCCCAGCACCGCCGGGAGTATCCTGAGTGCCAGGAGTTGCGCCGGGTGTGCCCCAAAAAAAAAAAAAAACTATCTATCCTGTATACTTGATAGTCTGTATCTGGACTTTGAATTGTAGTTCATTGATCTGTGTGTCTGCCTTTGTTTTATGAAGTTAAAGTTATTTGACTTTACAATTTAAATTTTGGGAAGCAAACCTAGATCTTTTCCCTAGTGTCACTGGCAAGGGAAATTAAACAATGAGACTACATCAAATTAAGAAGTAGCTGCACTATGAAAGAAATAATGATTAAAGGGTGGGAGTAACAGAACAGCAGATAGGGCCTAGCATGCGGCAAAAATGTATAGTAGGTATAAGACCTAAAAACAACAAAATAACCATCCAAAAATGCAGAGAGCTATAAAAATCCCTTCAAAGAGGACATATAGACAACCATAAAAAAGGGTTTCTTATAACTTATCATCAGGAAAATGCAAATCAAAACCACAATGAGACATCATGTCACATCAGTGAAATTGCAAAAACTCAATAGTCAAAGGAACAGTAAGTATGATGGTACTTTGTGTAAAAAAGAACCTGCATCCACTATTGCTTGGAACACCATCTGGTTCAGCCTCTAGAGAAACCATATTGAAGACTTCTCAAAACTTAAATGTGTGCTTCCTTGGGAGTATAGACAGTACATCAGGAAAGTGTTTTCCTTGCATGAGACTAATCTGGCTCCAGGCCCTGGTACTGTCTAGGTGCTATGAATACTGGGTGAATTCTGGCAAGAATACTATTTGAGTGACCAGCAAGAACTAAGTCCTGAGCACTGCCAGATATGTCCTCCTGAGACACACAACACACACACACACACACACACACATGCACACACAACAAAAAAAAAGAAAAAATAATCATTGACACCTGCTCTGTGGAATATATATTAATAACTTTTTTTTCATGAGAGTTCTTAGTAACTTCCAATAATTGTCTGGGAATACTCCACGTAAAATTAAATACACTGTGACCTATTGGCAATAATATTTCATCAGAGTCATGAATGTGCAAAAACAAAATTATATGTGAGAATTCGTTTTCAGTTTGGTTTAGTGGATCCACTCAGCAGTGCTCAGGACTGATCCCTGGCTCTGTCCTCTCTGGTCACTCATGGCAGGGCTCAGGGAAGCATATGGGATATTGAATAGCAAATCCAGGTCAGCCATTTGCAAGGCAGCACCTTACCTGCTGTTTGATAGCTCCAGCTCCTCTCTCTCCAACACGCATGGTATAATTTATGATTAAAAATGTCTGTGGAGAAACTGTTATTACATACTGTGAGAACAGCAAAAATTAGAGACATAGAACAGCAATTATATAGAACTATGGAATCCCTCACATAATATTAGAAGGCTTGTACTGGTATAAAACTTTTCCATGATATTCTTTTCTTTGTGCTTTTTGGGGCTATACTTAGATAAACCACCTTGAATTCCCCCAATTCCATCTGTACATTTTCAGGCTATGTACAGTTTTAGTCTTGTGTATATACTTAAAAACAGGTGTATAAACATACACACTTAGTAACTTATTAAAGGGTGTTATTAGTACTTCAATCATCTTATATAGTGACTGTAAAATAAATTCAAATGTCGAAGCATAAAATTTTCACATAATTTGTAACATATTTGCTTCTTTGACTAGAACAGGAAGATAAAGCTACTTCCAGAGATAATATGAATTCCGCGCCCCGGATCATCTATTTCCTAGAGCGGGCCCAGTAATATCTCCATATGTCCTGTCTCGCAGTAGAGCGGGGTCGGCTTGCTAAAGGAACATAAAGAGCCTCCCGTATATAGGTATGGGATGATAAATTGTTGCTGGAATGGCATATCATATACACAGGAAGCTGCCAGGCTTGTCGATCGGGAGGCAAACTCTTTAAAGACCTCCAAAAAAGCATTTATTGATGAACCGCCGCCGCTTGCGGCGGCGGTCGCGTGTTGGGCTGGTCTGCTGGGTGGAGTTCTGCTAGAGGAAGTCAGAGTGGAAATGGCGCCCCGTGAAGTGGGGGGGGTGGTCTGGCTTGTTGTGAGGCTCTGCCGGGGTGGTGAGCCGGGCTGGACCTGCCTGCCTCCCGCTGCCTCATGGGCTGTGAAGGGGGAGCGGAACAGCTCTGCCCCATGTGTGAGGGTCTCTGGCCAGCATACTGGGCGGATTGAGGAAAAAGCTGCTGCGGGTGGGTGTCCGTGTCGGGCTGTGATGGGCTGGTCTGCTGGGTGGGTTCTGCGGGGGGAGTCCAGAAGTGGAAAATGGCGGGCCCGTGGAGTGAAGAGGGAGGTCTGGCTGGTGAGGCTCGCCGGGTGGTGGGCCAGGGCTGCCCGCCTGCCTCCGACTGCCTTGCGGCTGTGCAGGGGGGGGTCTGCCCCTGTGCGGGTCCGGCCAGCATTGGGCGGATTGGGGCGCTGCTGCAGGGGAGTGTCGTGTCCGGGCTGTGTGGGGCTGGTCTGCTGGGTGGGGTTCTGACTAGGGGAGTCCGAGTGGAGCGGCGCCCGTGGAGGAGGGAGGGGTGGTCTGGCGTTGTGAGGCTCTGCCGAGGTGGTGGGCCGGGGCTGAACCGCCTGCCTCCCGCCTGCCTCTTGACGCTGTGCCGGGAGAGCAAGGGAACGCTTGCCAGGTGAGAGTCCTGCTTTATAAGTTTATGGAATATTTAGGAATATTGAATTCTAAGGAATAATTTTGATCTTGTTTGGTTGGATATATGAATTATTATAGGAAAAAATACGAATCACTCAAAAAAATAGTTTTGGGCTGGAGCTAATCCACAGTGGGTAGGGCATCTGCCTCGCATGTAGTCAACCTGGGTTCCATCCCCAGCATTCTAAATGGTCCCCTGAGCATCATCAGAGAGTAATTCCCAAGTGCAGAGAAAGGAGTAAACCCTTAGCATCGCCAGGCATACAGAAAAATACTATTTTTTTTAACTGAGTCACCATGCCATACAGTTAGAAGGCTGTTCATGGTCGGGTTTCAGTCAAAAACATTCCAACACCCATCCCTCTCTACCAGTGCACACTTCCCACCACCAAGGTGTCCCTTTACCTTCCTGCCAATCCACCACCACCCCCTAGTCTGTCTCTAAGGCAAGCCCTTTCCTTCTTTTTCTATCTCTTTCTATCTCTCTCTCCCTTTGGGCATTATGTATCACAATACAGATACTGAGAGTTGTCTTGTCTGTTCCCTTGTCTATTCTGGACTCAGTTCTTAAACTGTGGTCATTTACACTACTGTTCCTCTTAGTGGTCCTTTCCCTTCCCAACTGCCTTTTCTCCCCAAGAGGTTGAAGCAGGTTGGTTAAAAAAAACAATTCTTAGAAAGCATCACACAGGTTTTGCACTCAGTTCACCACAATTTAAGCCCTGTGAGTGCTGCCAGGAGTGACTAAATCTTCCCTAATGAAAAGATAAACTGAAGATAATCCTTTCCATATAATCTTATTGAAGTTTAATACAGGTTAGTAAAAGGTTTTGGTTTAAATAAAGACTAATGGTTAACACTAGTAAAGATGGAGGTTTAGTAGCTGACAAAAACATATAAGGACAAATGGAACTTATGTTTATTGTATCGGATTTTAAAGCTATGATGCATTGATTTTGATTTCATGATTTTCTCATAGATCTCAAACATATGCATAAAGGTATTTATAAATGTGAATTCATTATAAATATAATAAATACCAATGAAAACAAAATTAGCTGGTGATTAAAGATTATGACTCACTAGTTTTTTAAAATAGTATCCAGACTCAGACAAGATGGTAAAAGAACGGTTTCAAAGGATCATTGAGTGATCATGTACTGTGCACCTGGTTCCAGTGCAAAATACTATTCATAAATAAGGAGTATTATAATAATAAATGCATGTTTCTATTAGTGTTCTATCATAAAATGACTTCTATTCTATGATGACAATGAATGACAATTAGAAACATATTAGTAAAATCTATTTTAAGCTCAATTTTCTTTTCCATTAAGACTTAAGTCTTGTTTAGAAAAATATTCCATGTAAATGTAAAAATTGCAGTACAATTAAAATTAACATTGATTTAGTGTGACAGATGTTGTTTGGCTCAAATTACTAACATCCCAGTAGTAAAGCCATTTTCTATTAATGATGTTTAATTGCAAATCATCATTCCAAAAAAAGGAATAGTATAGTTTTCCTCAATGAAAAATAAAATAAAATGACAATAATAACAGTTGCTTTTAATAATAATGATTAAATTATTTTAGTTTATCTTAATGAAATTTAGGCACAACAACTTAATTCTGATGAGCAAATATATTTTCAAACAATACTTTTCGCACTCATTAAATGATAATAAAAATGAATAAGAACTTCAATATGCTTATTTCAGAGTTAATGTGTTCAAATATCTTTCTCATCAATATTTTTAAGTAAAATAGAAAGAAACTTAAAATACACAAATATCTAGTATATATTAAAAATATTGTTAAAGAAATGGCAGTTGATTTTTATCTTGTAACATAAAGTTCATTAATCAATGAGTTTGAGATTTACTGAGAGTTGAAATTCCCACATCTGGAATGCGAAACTGAAAAACACTGTCATGTTATAGAGGCCTTCCAATTTGTGATGTGCTTCACCCTTGGGAGTTCACCCTACACTCCCAAGTTTATAATCAACAAGGCTCAGGAGTTGCTTGCTGAATGTCTTTGTAATTAAGTGTGATTTTTTTTTGTAGAGAAAAACCAAATACACAGTATTTACATATCACTGTGCCTGCTACAGATGGAAGCAGAGCCACTACCTTGAAGTTAAGTTCCAGCCACCACAACTCCAACTTTTGCCATATTTAATTATAACAACAACAATGAGCCAAAGATAAAGTTGATCCAAGATGAAAAGGAGAGAACAGGATATAGCAGAGAGTGGAAAACAGTATGGAAAGAAATGAGCAACATATAAGAGAACTTTACAGTGAATTCAAGAGAAACAAAATTAAAATCCTGCATCCCTAAGCAACATAATGGTAAATCAATGATGAAACAATAGTCAATGAAATCATTAATAGAATTCCTCAGATTTGAAAACTACATGCTTTGAGCTTCCATAGACCCAAAGGGTCCTAGTAAAGTTGTACTCAGCCTGGAAATCTCCAAAAAGCATACACTGTACTGACATGACAAAAGTCAAAGATGGAGGAAGAATATGAATCAGAAGTTCAAAACAGAAATGCACAGATAAAGGAAAGCCATAGTATTTGAAGCAGATCTATCACATGAGAATGAGACTAAAAAGAATGCAGTGGGACAATACAAACATTCAACAAAATGAACACCTCACAAAGAGTATTCTTTCCAGCTTGATTATCAATCAGATGTGAAGGAAAGAGACAGGCTTCATGACAGGCTCCAGCTTAGAAAAATAAAGCCTTGGAATCAGTTTTATAAAACATTTTAAATGAGCTTCTTTAAAGGACAGAATAAACTTCCCAACATGTGGTACTCACTATTAGTGCTTGTGGTAGCTCTCTACTAGAATTATTACTTATCATTTATCCTCCCGTTGTTCATCAATTTCCTTGAACAGGTGCCAATAACATCTCCATGCTAGTGAAGCCCAATGGCATCTGCTCACTCCAGGAAAATGAAGATCCTCAAACCATCCATTCAGGTTTTTAAAGAAGTCTGACCATCTCGTAGGTGGCAGCCATGTGTTCTTTTCGACATGGTGTGGAATACAGTTAGTAACAGCTCTATTCCAGGGGTTGTCCCTAAATCACATTATGTGTCCTGCCCATCTGATTTTCATCATATTAGGTCACCGATGGAGGTCGGAATTCCAGATTCCTTCTCTAACTTGAGTGAAGTGCGATACTCAAATCATGACTCTTTTGATTTCTCTTTGGGATACCCAAGTAGCCTCCTCATTGTGTTTTCATAAGGCCCAAGTCTCTGAGGCGCACGTTAGTGCAGGAAAAATGGTGGTGTCGAAAATGTGTGTCCGGAACTGGAGGTTCATCATCTTCTTTACCACGTCCTCAATACTTTGAAGGTGTTCCACACTGCTCTCTTCCTCCTGCATTGTTGAGGTGCTAGGTCATTCGTCATGTGGAGTCTAATGAAAGCTGCATGAAATTAGATAGAAAACAGTTTTTTCTTGTTTTTCTGTCTGACAAGACCTTGCCATCTTGGGATAGTCAGGAAAGCTGAATTGGCAGCTGTAAAGTGTTCTTTTGTTCACTTCACCTAGATGGCACCCCCTGCAGGTTTTTGTCTCCTGGTTGTTTCCTTCCTATCATTGAGAGCTACAGCCCCTCTGGCTGGTGATTATTACAAATATTAATGGAAATGTGTCTTGTTCTTGGAGTCTCATCTCTTCACCTCCGATTCAACAAGACATTCCTGCTTCACCTGTCGAGCCCCTATCTTTATGTTGATCACGCCCTTGTAGAATGGTGAGATCCTGATAGTGGGTCCATAATACAGCTCACAGAGGATCTTGATGTACTGAGTTTGAATGCCCTGTTTGGCTAAGCTTTGATAACTGCTTCACTTTCTGCAGAATCAAAGACTTTCTTTAAATCAATGAAAGTCAGACAGAGCCGCATCTTGAATTCTACCAAAACTTCAATGAGCTTTTCACCGTGTGAATATGATCAATCGTGCTGAATTAAGATACATTTATTCTTATCTTGCTAAGATATTTTATACATTTGGATAAAGAATTATGGTCTGATTTGTATTAAAACATTCCATGACTGGTCAGTGATTTTTCTTTATATTTTATAAGAAAATTTAAACACCATGATTTACAAAGTTGTTTGCCATGCAGTTCTTTCAGGTATTCAGTATTCCAACACCAGTCCCACCACCAATGTGCCCTTACAATCACCAAGTCCCCAATTTCCCACCCACTCCCAAAGCTGCTCCCCAGAAGGCATTAATGAATTTACTTTATATTGCTTATTACAACATCATGTGTAATGTTATTACTGAAGACATATTTTTACTGAGATTTTATGTACAAAGCTCATACTTTATGTACAAAGTGGGTGTGATGTACTTCTTGGTGTATCAGTATTGTAACAGTAATGCACTCCTAGGCAAGAGCCAACCCATTGTACTGTTGCTTCAGATCCAGTATGAGTGATGTTATGGATGTTGTTTATCTACTGTTCTCCCATAGACTTCGGGAGTTGGAATGTATTCTTTCAAAGGAGTTCACAGGTTCTTCACAGACACATTAAGATCGGAACTAACAGCAGTAAAATAAAACTACAATGATATAAATAGAAAATCCTTTTAGATATATTCACTGCTCTGGTAATATCATTTTTAATATATTTCTCATCTCTACTAATTAATCTCACCTGGTGTTCACCCTGTTATCTCACTGAATTGTCATTTCTTAAAAATTCTCTACATTTATCACTAAGCCTCATATTATAAACATGTCATATATGATTACTTTTATGTTTATGATGTTTGATCCTTTTTTTTTTGCTTTTTGGGTCACACCCAGCGATGCGCAGGGGTTACTCCTGGCTCTGCACTCAGGAATCACTCCTGGCAGTGCTCAGGGGACCACTTGGGATGCCAGGGATCGAACCCGGGCTGGCATGGGCCGGCCGTGGTGCAAGGTAAACGCCCTACCAGCTGGGCTATCGCTCCGGCCCCTATTGATCCTTTTTTGAAATTTGTATTAGTCTTAAGCACCATCCGATTCTCTCAAGCATTGCTCTTGTAACTTGAATATAATAGGAGCTGATTCACATTTTCATTATCACAATATTTTTCCTTTTATACAGGACTCAGATACATGAGGCAGAGCTGCTACAGACTTTCCCTGTGCTCAGCTGATCATGAGGTGCCCCAGAGGAAGTTCTTGCCCTGATCCACCATCCTAATAGAGCCTCACAAGAATCCAGAGGAACACCCACACCATGAGGACAGCCATTTTCAATATCCAGACTCCACAGCTCATCTGAGCTCCACCAAGAGAAAAGCCAATCTCTCCCTATTGCAGCTCATCAGTAAATACACGAGATGAGAGCCTATTACTGAGAGTATACCAGCCACATTGCAGAGCCTGGTAAGCTACCCATGTTGCATTTGATATGCATGCCTAAAACCAGTAACAATTATAGACCTCATTCCCATGACCAAGGAATGGTTTTAGGCTCTTCCTGTTCCTGGAGTGAGCAGATGCCCTTGGACTACACTAATATGTGACAGGACATATTGAGATGTTACCGGTGCTGCTTGAGCAAATTGATGAACAATGGAAAGACAAGTGATACAAGTGATTATACAGTCTCTATTGTTCTCAGAAAAAGAAGAAAATGTATTTTTCTTCTGTAGGAAATTGTAATTTATTAGAAGAAATTCCACTTAATTACAGTATCAAAAGAAGGAAAAATGAACCAAGTAATGAATATATTTAAATTTGGTCACAAAACTTGTTATTCTCTAATACATTTGTAATACAGAATTGAAAACACTATTTTTATCTTCTTATATTTCCTAAATATAAAGATTCCTGGATCAAAAATATTTTGCAATAATGCCAGTATATTCATTAACTATGGTGTCAATAACACAATATCAGAAAAGTGTAGTTTAACCAACTGATGTGCATTTTCTTACAATTCTGGAAAATAATTGTCTAAGCAGTGTCAACAAAATTTTTTTTTGTAATTTATTAGTTCTCTTTTGTATTTATGATTTCATATTTTGTTTGTTGATTTACTTTGTATTCATGAACATGCCATTTTAATGGGAATCAGAAAAAATTAAGAACTGACTAGAGAACATTTTATAACTTAGCTATACTTTTAAAAAAGTCTTATCTGATAATATACTCATATTCTGAAGTGCCAGTATTCTGAATTTTAACTAAAAAATATTTAGTTGGAAATATCTCAGTCCATATAGGACAATTATTTAAAGGTGACATAATTAACAATCTATTGTTTTCTGTATTTGTATACAAAGTAATATTCTGTATATAACTTAATATTTACAGTTCATAGTGAAGATGAACATCTAGAGAGATTATATATAATCTATATAAAAATTCCTTTCTCTGTAACCACTACATTATACATTTTAATTTTCTCAAGGCATTAAAATAACAGTTTTCTTCCTTTTGAGAAATTTCTCAAAACCCTTACACACATGTGTTTTATCAGATGCTCATAATCTAATTTTCTGTAGTAGACAGATTTGATAAATGTAATGCTTTTTCTAGATAATTGGAACTGAGACTTGTCCCCTGAAATTCATTTATTGATATATCAGGCTCTAGTTTATAAGAACATAATTGTATTTGAGATAATTTTTAAAAAAGAAAATTTAATAAAAACAAAGTTCATTAGGGTAATCCTGATCGAAAAATGCCTGGTGTACGTCTATAGAAACGAAATCATGCCCAGATATGTAGAGGAAAATCTGCATAAAAAGTAGAAAGGAAACTTATCTACATTTTGAGGTAATAGGGCTAAGATAAAATTTTATCAATATCCTAATCTTACATTTATAGTTTTGAGGACTATGCTAAAATTCAATTTAAGCCATCAAGTATGTTATGGTAAACATAGCAAAGTAATACAATAATACATTTAATATAACTGTAATTTTATGTCACCACTAAGTGACACTTCTGTTTCATCATGTTCATTTCTCATCTTGGCTTACTTTACTTTGACCAGTTGTATAAGGGATATAACTGGTGGGTCTATATTTTTATTTCAGGAGCAGAGGAAAAGAACTTCATTTGAGTAGCTCTACACAAAAAAAACTTCCCAGGGTTTACTCTGAATCTTGAAGCCCGAACTTAATAAAGCACAGAGTGAGTCATGTGTGGAAATGAACAACATTCACACTTATGCAAAATTTTGAGGTTATTATTACCTTGTAATATATGATTGCCATGTGTGATTATAGTGGCCATACCACCAAAATGAGTAGTTATAATCCCTGGTCTATACTAGCTCTATAAATAACTAGACTCAGTAGAACTCAAAAGGCCTAAGATATGACAATGATTTACCCTTTTAAACTAAGATTATATCTTTTGTGAATACATACTCTTGAATTTTATAAACTATGTTAAAATATATATCATAGATAACATTTTTTTTGTTTTATTGTAGAATAAGGGAAATCCCAAATTACAGAACATGTTTGCTAATCAGGAAGGGACATATTTGTTCATTACTATGAGGAGTTATTAGTAAAGCAAGTAATAATTACTCAATGATGATAGCACAAATCATGGAAAACATAATAAAGTTAACTTTATTCTGCTTTTTCATACAAATAAACTATTTCCATAAAATCCCCCAGCATATTTATATTTTTATCTGATGTGTTATTTATTTTGTTATAGTTTTCAGGTAATTATATATCTATCTAATATTTGCATACACAGAAATACATTTATGTGCAATTACTTTGCTCAGATAATAAAATAATATCATGGCTTAATATCCTTCTATCTAAAATTCTTTTAACAATTTAGTATAATTTTCATGGTAGGACCACGTCCTATTCATATACTGGTCTCATTCCTGATTCTGTGTCAGTGATCACTCCCTGTGGTGCACAGGGAACTCTATTTTGGGCAAGGGAGCAAACAAGGGTCAGCAATATGTAAGAAAAGTTCTTACACCATTATCTTACTAGCCTCTATTTCATATAATTCTGATGTCATTTCATTTCATCTCAGCCCCTATCCATTCTTTCCTCCTTAACTCTCTTCCTCCAAGATATTTATCCTTTTCACATATTTAATGAAGAAAATCATGGGACGATTACAAAAAAATAAACAGGTTTGTAGATAAGAAGGAAGGTGTGTGAAAGCTAACAAACTTATTCTGGTGTATTATTATTTTAAACTCTATTTTCATAGAAAATATGCAATTAAGGATGTAGACTGGTCGAATCACTGTTATAGAAGTCCTTTACACTCAGCAGCAGAAAATAATTGTGACGCAGTTCCCAGAGTTCAAAATGAGACAGAAACATTTTATGAGTTCCAGACAAGCATTAACCAAAATTAAGAGAGTAAAGGGCAGTTATACTTTATCAGATGGAAGTATAGAGACTACAGTCTGGTGTGAAAAAAAATAGAGAACAAAAAGAACTTAATAAGAGTATAGCCTGGGGAATCAGGCAGGCAAAAATATTTTTGGTGTGGAGCAATATAGCCTCGATTCAGATATCCTGAAAAGTTGGCACTGCTGTGCTCCACAAGGCTGGGGAACTGGCAAAAAGGACCAGAAATCACTGTCAATTGTCCCTTACCCTTCTTGGCCTTCAGGATGGTTACTGGGCATATCAATTGTCCGGACTGCTCAGGTTTCTGAGTCGCAATATTGGGTTCCTCATGGAGAGGAATCCTGTAGCTATAAGCACAAACCCAGGCCCCACTACACCATGACTTTCACAGCAATATCTAGATGTCTTAATCAAAAGTCCAGTCCTACTGACATAGGAATTGAGGAAAGTAGAAGAAAAAAAAGGAAAAAAAATCTTAGTATTATGGAAGTCAAAATGGGAAAAAAAATATGTGAACACAAAAATTTCTTAGTATTATGGAAGTCAAAATGGGAAAAAAATATGTGAACGCAGTCAAAGGGTCAATGTTGAGTGACATGTCCTACTATGCTTCAGGCTCTGGCTACATTTAGATTATGTGAATAGCTACTCCCTGTCTTTAGGGGAATCTCTGGAGCAGACACAATGGGAACTTGGGCAGAATTGGATTGATTTCATAATTAAATATGGCATAAATATTATCATAAATATTATGAATCTTGCTTGTTTCAGTTCAATACTCTTCCCTACTTCCATGGGTCCCCATGAGGGACATACATGTAGATATTCAAAGAGTACCAAGTTGGATCAATCATAATATAATTGATTCTCCTAGTTCAAAGAGACATGCCAGATTGCCTTCAGGCAAACTGATGTGTCTCTGATTCTAAAGGTAATGCCAAAGTGAATTAGCCTGACCGATTTTGGACCTTAGTGGGATCTAGAGTCTGGAAATAGCTGGCTATATATTCATGGTAAGAAGTATTTATTCCATTCTCTACAAAGTACATTCTTCACTGCTGTATGGTTTAGAGATGCAGCTCCTCTCCACTCTGCTAGGGAGATCTTATCTCAGGGAGTTGGCTCTAGCATTCTTGAGCCAAAAGGCCCACCTAAAGATCTGCAATTCAGTATGGTCATTTGCCTGGATAGCCCAATCCACGATGGGCTGGGCGAAAGTTTTTGGCAGGCTTCTATCATAAGCTAGGAGAAAGGAGAAGAGGCTTTTTGGCCATTTGAGCTCCTCTTGGTCCTCTGCCTCCTCTCTTCTGTCCGTTGTCTTCTCTCTTGGGCCTTGGCATGTGATAGCATTCATCTTGACCTAGGATTCTAAACCTACAGGTGGCCTTGGCTCAGGAAGGAACCTAAAGTCCCTTGTTTTCCTGTTACTGAGTTGTATACCAGTAACCTGTGAGAGTAAAGCCTTTTGAAACCCTGCTGGAGTTGCATGTATTTTTCCTTGGATCAGAAGGGATTCCTGACCCTGCACCCAGATTTTGTTGGGGAACCCAGTGCTCTATGACAAGGAACAACTAAAACTTGGATAGAAAATGAACCATGGATATCCGTGAATCTAAGCAGATACCTGGATATTAATTTTTTGTAGGAGTAAGGTGGTGATGAATTGTTCTCAGGAGACACAGGCCTCTCACCATAATATCTGTCATCCATACCAGCTGTTAAATGGAAGGGCCAAAAGAACTCAGAGCTGCTCAGGCCCAAGGGTTTCAGTATTCACTGAGTTGTAGTAATGATTTACATGCTCTTCCAGAACTGTTTCTGAGGGTGCTATAGCAGTTGTTACTATGAAATTATTTATTAAATTCTACTACTAAGTAATCAATAAAATTAAATTGTGTATCACAGGGGAACAAGATTAAGAAATAAGTGTCCCAATATAAAAAATAATATAAATGGTACTATAGGAAAGTAGCAATACCACAGTGAAACAACATTTAATTTCAATGTAAGCATTATTTAACACTATGTAAGGATTTCCCCCAGATATAACTGATCACTTCACTTGATCACTTGACATCTGTTATTCATTGATTTGCTGGAGAGGGAGCAAGTAACATTTCCATTTGACCCTATCACATGCCAGTGTAGCCCAATGGCATCTGCGCTCATCAAGATGCCAGATATAACTGAAAATATTGTAAATTAACTGAGTAAAATATAGGGTTCTCACATAGATAAGCTGATACAATAGTGTTATAGTCATACCTTTTCATATTCTATATATTAGTATTAGATATTTAGGAGCCAGTTTAGTTATTTTATGAATCTAAGATAACTGTAAATATTCAGTAGATGAAAAGGGAGAAAAAATCATTGCCCATAAAGATGATATATATTTAATGATCCAGGAAAAAAGGCTTAATAATTATACTTAATGTATTTCAATAGATAAACATATAAATAAAGTTCTAATAGATTGTTCACACATTAAATAACAGTAACAACCACCAGGACAAAGACAAACATATACATATATATTTGTTAAATATATACATATATAGCATTAGAAAGCACCATTTTTTTCTGCATTTTTTGCTAAATTTCATTATGATGATGGAAAGATTTTTTAATCTGTTTTACAAAACACAAGTTCTAGGTTGTATGTGTCTTCTTTTTACTTTCACCCAGCATGTATTTCTATTATTTCCTATCACTACCTCTAGCAGAATGAGATATTTATTATCTTTATCAACCAATGAAGCTTTTTGATTACACATATAAGAGAGATCATTTATTATTTGTTCTTCTTTTTTCTGACTTCTTACATTTCCCTAAAGCCTTCGTATTTCTCATAGTCTCAGAAATATTGTAAATGCATTCATTTTCACATGGCGGAATAAAATATCTTTTATCATATCACACATATACAATGTGTGTTTGTATTATGTTTAGCACTTCACTTATCAATAGATACTTGGAATAATTCCTTGTTTTGGCTTTTGCCAATCATGCTACAACAAATCTGGTGGCAAAACTTCTTCAAAAGAATGTTTTGTTTTTCTCAGATCACTTCCAAATAGCATAACCAGTGAATTACAGGGGTTTTTATGTTTGTTTGTTATTTAGGACTTACAATAATATTTCAGGCAAAGTTACAACATGTGGAATAGAAATATTTTGAAAGCCTATTTTGGAAATCTAACATCTTAAGTAAAAGAAAATAAAATGATGTTTTCAAGTAACCATATGCTCCTAAAGGGAATTTCATCCAGAGGGAATTATAAAACATTCATTAAAAGTACCACAGCCTTCTGCTTGGAACAGAAATACCAAGACACACAATGTGGCCACCCTGATCCCTTCACATAGATCAGTTTATTGAATGAACCAAATGACATAATGAAACAGAATAAAACACCTTTATTCTTGTCAAAAATTCAGCTTTCTTTTTACTCTCTAAACTTGTTTTCTTGCTGAGAATGAAATAACTGATTTTAGCAGTCTGGAGAGCAGAGTAAGTGGCCTCTTGTTGACATAATAAAATAATAATTCAGGAAATATGAGTACTCCAAACGTGTTTAAATTTAGCACAATTGAAGGCTATCCCTTAGCCAAAAAGTATGAAATGGAGAAAGAATCCATTTGAGATTTCTCTTACTTAACTCAACTCTATTTCTCTTGTAACCTTAATTTTAAGTCTGCAAATCACTTTGAACAGAGCACAGAGAGAGGTAAGGAGCCCACTAATAGAGTTAAGTCCTTTGCTCCTGTTTCCAGCTGTGAAATATTTCAAAGACTATTTACTCTGGTGTTTTTTATAGGTTATTTAGACGAGAATTCCACTTATACTTTTATACACATTTCTGATGTAGATGATGCCTCTCTCAAAATTAACCATTGAGAAATATCTACCCCAGTTTCTCACTTCAACTCTATAAATGGCTGACGAGAAACAGGAGTCTTTACTTCTGTTGCAATCTGAAACTTCAGAATATCTGAAGTATGATGTATGTTTTCAGACTTCAAGTTTTTACCCTATAGTCCATAACATACATAATTGGACTCACAACTGGAAAGAGAGCACAGGAAATAAGATGCTCATCTTGTATGCATCTGACGCTGATTTGATATCAGATGCCATGTATGGTCGTGTGAGTACTGATAAAATTTATTTCTAAGCTTAGAGCAGTGTTGAGAACAGGCAGTGCAAAAAAAGGCAAGCAAGCAAGCAAGAAAGCAAGCAAGCAAGCAAGAAATCAAGAAAGCAAACAAGCAAGAAAGCAAGCAAGCAAGCAAGCAAGCAAGAAAGCAAGCAAGAAAGCAAGAGAGCAAGAGAGCAAGCAAGAAAGAAGAAAGCAAGAAAGCAAGAAAGCAAGCAAGAAAGCAAGAAAAAGCAAGAAAGAAAGAACAAAAGAACGAAGAAAGAAAGAAGGAAAGAAAGAAAGAAGGAAAGAAAGAAAGAAAGAAAGAAAGAAAGAAAGAAAGAAAGAAAGAAAGAAAGAAAGAAAGAAAGAAAGAAAAGAAACAAACAAACAAAACAAACAAACAAACAAAACAATCAAAGAAACAAAGAGAAAGAAACAAAGAAAGAAACAAAGAAAGAAAGAAACAAAGAAAGGGAGAAAGAAAGGAGAAGAGAGGAGAGAAAAAAGAAAGAATGAGAGAGACAGCAAAAGGAGAAAGAAAGAGGAGGAAAGAACAAAAGAAAAAAAATCTAACATGTGCCTCAGAGATCAAGGGGTATAATGAAGACCAAAAACTGTTGCTGAAAAAAGTAAAATGGAATATTATTAATCTTAGATCAGATTATGACCAAGAATGTAACAAAATATATCCATTGAGATAACTGTGCATTTTTTAAAAAGCTAGGTGATTTAAAAGCCAGGCTGTTGTTGTTTTTGGTTTTTGCTAAATACTTAGGATAAAAGTACATCAATACTATTTAAGATAATCATATTTTTTCCTCTTTTAGTTATTTAGGATGCTTTTTTATTTTTTTTTCTATTTCCTTATTTGGGGACGGTGCTCAGGATTTACTCTGGATCAGGAATCACACCTGGTAATGCTTGGAGAAACTTCTGTGCTGAGGGCACACAGTTCAGTCTTATGCGAGATAAGTTTGGTTCAGCAATGGTATTATTACTCTGTTCCCATTTTTCTCAGTTTTCTATTGAAGTGCTGAAGTTCATCGACTCCCAGACTTTTTGCACGGTTTCCATGGCAAAGCCTTCCTCCTATATCAGCCTGCATGCACAAATCACTTTTTTTCCCTCTCAGAAAGAAACTGCAGGCAAAGACTCAAGTCCCTCTGGTAGGTCAGCTCTTTCACATTTGCCTTCTTTGTAGCATGGATGTGTTCATTCATTTAGGTCTCTTCATATAATCCTACTGAAGAGTTTCAGATTTGGAAAAAGTAGGAAGTGAACTCAAGACAGTTTTCTTCATGATGACTTCTTCTTTGTTGCATAAGGTTTTTCCTCTCCTAGGACATTCACATCCACAGACCCAGGGGTCATGAACATATCTAGCAGAAGTCTCTAAAGGCTTCAGAGGGAAAATGCTCCTGAGCCTCCATATTTCTAAGTGCCCTTAACTGCAGTCTTAAAGAGGGACACAATCAAATGAAGTGATTTTAGTCACTTGTATCATGACAGTCTAGAAAGATAATGCTCAAGTTTGGACAGATAGCATTAATCTACTAAGCCAGTGGTGGACCATAGGTGCTCTCTGGTCTATTCACTATATAGTCAGTGTATAAGGGTATGTAATCATCTTTATTTAGAATTTCTCTTTAACTGATGATAGTAGAGGTTTCATTGCTTATTAATGATGTAAGACATATGTTATTTAAAATTTTTTAACTATTTTGATTTTAATCTTCATAACAGGCTTTTCCTACATAACATTATCGTCTCTTAATTTTGATAATGATTAACTTACAAACATTTCATTTTATAAATGGTAATTATGTCAGCAGAGTTTAACAACTACCTATGTCGGATTTGGATATGCCAAATACCAGTAACCATTACAAACCTCATTCCCATGACCTAATGGAATGGTTTGAGGCTCTTTATGTTCATGGAATGAGCAGATGACCTTGGGCTACACTAGCATTTGACAGGACATATGGATATGTTACTGGTGCCCACTTGAGCAAATCAATGAACAACAGGAAGACAAGTGGTACAAGTGAAGTTATGATGACAATACTAAGAACTCTTTTGGTTAACCTTAAATCCATTTTTTCCTGCTAATGTGCCTGACATAGAGTTAGCGTGGGGAGGGGGAAGGAATCTAGCATCTTGGTGGTGAAAAAATGTGCACTGGTGGAGGTGTGCATGTTGGAACACTGTATGACTGAAACACAATCAGGATCAGCTTTGTAACTGTATATCTCACAGTAGTATAATGAACATTTTTATTTATTTATTTATTTATTTTTTGCTTTTTGGTCACACCAGCGATGCTCAGGGGTTACTCCTGGCTCTGCACTCAGGAATTACTCCTGGCAGTGCTTGGGGGACCATATGGGATGCCGGGATCGAACCCGGGCCGGGCACAGGCCAGCCGGCAAGGGCAAACGCCCCTACCCGCTGGGCTATCGCCCCGCCCCTAATGAACATTTTTTAAATCCATTTTCTTCCTAATTAATGAAACTTTCTATTATTTTTTAATTTTCATTTTTTGTGTGACCAAATTTAACTTATTTTATGTATAAGTGGTGAGACATAGGTGAGGTTTATTTTTTTCTCCCTATAATTATGTACTTGCTCCGGATCTAATTGTTAAAAAAGTTATCTCCCTCTATGGAATGGTTATAATTTGATTTTTAAAAAAGAAAGATAAATCTTTCCAACATTTGTGGAGGGAAGTAGGCAATATCACTTCATAGACACTTAATTGTCTATGCATAATTGAACATTTTTCTGAACGTATAATGTCTGTGAATCCATCCTGGGAAAAGGGTGAAGGTTGCCCACTGAGTGAGTGTACAGATGGCAGTGATTGACTGCTGACAAAACCTGAATGTATTCAGTGGGAAGCTTGCTCTTGATGAAGTATTAAAAGTGTACAACAAAATAAATCTAATTTTATTGTAATTGTCTAGATTAGAAAGCACAATAAAAAAAAAAAAGAAAGCACACAGGTTACAGTTTTAAAGCAGATTTTCAAACAAAGTAAAATAGGAAAGCATGCCTTTCCTTTTAAGGACAGATAAGCATAAACGAGGAATACCACAACATCATTAAATGTTTCTGTTATAATGTATATACTACGGAAATAGGAGAAGAAATTGTTTGATTTCCTTTGGATCTCTAGTATTTAGCAAAATATCATATATTCGGTGCTTAATGGTACATTAAAAACTAAATTACTTTTGTTATCTTTTCTGATAATGTATTTTATTTAAATGTAAAATTAGACTCTCTAATTGACTATTTAACATAGATTGGTTTTGTTAAAGAAATCTCAGAGTCCTATTTTTTTTATTTCCCTGAATCTTCACACTGTCCTTATGCACAAGTGTTCAAAACACATTTAAAAAAATATTTTGAATAAAAAAGTAAATCAATATAGTAGGCTTTATTTTGCATGATTATAATAAATCATAATGAATAAATGATTACTATGTTTCTCAATTTCCAATTTTCCCAATGGTATGCTTAAAACTTGACTTTCACAAAGATACTTTGTTGAAAACTTGCAGCCTTAAATAGGGAAGGCAAGTTTTTATTTTGTCTATATCTGAATTTTATTGTCATTTTGTTGCTTTCTCTGTTTTATTCTAATTTATCTTGACTCTAGAATCGCTTTCACATACATTTTAAGTCAAAATGTATGCTTCTTTTCTTGCAGTGTATAGACAATAATACATGATGTTGATATTTTAAAAGTTACAGGAAAAGGTAAAGTTATTGCAATATTGTATCTAATCTTGTTCATATGTATGTGTGTGTGTTACCATGCACATACACGTGTCCATGCATATGCTCAGAAAAAATGGATTTTACAAACAAGGAAAGACACAGAAGCAAATAAGAGAAGTTTGGCCTTGTCAGTTTCTATTATGGGGCAATTGAGTGAAGCCTTTTCCATCAATGGCTTCTTTAGTTTTGAAGATCTTTTGGCAAATTTTAGAAGATAAATCTGAAGTCATGATAAATGTGATTTAAGAGAAGAGTTAAGAGAATTTCCAAAATCAGCTCAAACCTTCTAAGACTCTCATGGTAGACAGAAAATGATCACTCTTTTTTAGTTATATTGTGTTTCAAAACAATAATATTTTAATAATTATTTGATTGATTCCACATGAAATCATTTTCCACTAGATTAAATGTATAAGGGGAGATAGCTAAATTTAAAATCTAACAAAATTTAAAAACAAATAAAATGTTGGAGAACTTTGGGAGATTTTGAATGAGGTAAGTGGGAAATCGAGTAAGTTATCGGAAAATCCTAAGAGTTAGTATGTTTGATAAAAATAAAAATTAAATTTAACTCTGTATTCAGGCTGTTCAAACCATTAAAGGATGTCTATATTGTGAGTCTCTTTGCCAGTATTTTATATCTATTTTTGACTGTTTTTACATGAATTCTCCAGGACTTAAGCCGGAAGTAGTGTACACTTAACAGTGTGGCAATGAAACTTGTAGGTATATGCAGAACATGAAGCACTTGCCGAGGCCCTCTGAACTCTTGCCACATGCTGTTATAAACAGCCTACACCCAGGCTTTATTTGAAAGAACTTTCATGCCTATATGAACTATCTACCACTTATTTTATTTCATTTATCTTTATAATAAATGGTGCATTGTGATTCTGGTTTCTATCATTAGTTTGTTAATAAAGTTATTGGCTATAGAGCAGCAACTCCAAATGCTCACAAATACCAGGCAAATTCATTGTTCAGAAACAACCCACTGAGCCAAAAGCTTGAGCTGACCCTCTAAGAGGAGGGAGACTGCTGAGGTTTAGTTCAAGAAGAGGTGGTTCAGGACAAGGTTGCACAGGGACAAGGTGCCTGTCACAATTTTTTTAAACGTAAAGGCCATATACACTCCTTAATGGAGAAGAGGAGTTTCCATGTATCTGCTTAAGAACTGGGGCTACAGGAAAGGCCAAGGGGGTTTTACAGGCATGTTTTAATGCAAAGTACCTCTCTTTTGCACCTCTCTTTTGCCAACTTTCGTAAGTCTCCGTTGCCATCAGAGCCCTTCAAGTCTCAGAGCAATGAATGCTTTATTCCTCCCATCCTGCAGAGGGACAGATAGCGCAACTTGAGAGGTCCAGAAATCTTCAGTCTTCTTAAATTTTCTACGTTTAGATTAGTTCTGCTGTGTGCCAGAATGATAATACAGGAGGTAAGGTGCCTGCTTTGTGCGTGATCAACCTGGATTTGATGCCAAGAATCAGTTGAGGTTTCTTGAGGATCAGCGAAGTGATCCCTAAGTATGGAGTCAGGAGTAAACGCTAATTGCTCCACAGTGGGAGGGCTTGGAATTGCAGTCTTTGAGCTCAGTGAGAGTATGTCTAGATAGAAGATGCGAGAACACAAGGGAATTCATACCGAGTTTAGTACGACCCACCAAAGATAATGATTGAAAAAAAACCTAAGAGATAAAGTCATCAACCCAACACACACACACACACACACACACACACACACCTTTGATTGATAGACAAAATACATCTCCAAATTAAATGGCACAGTGCTACTAAATGATTTCTGGAGGGATTTTCTTTCTCATTCATTCTACCAATCCGAACAATATGAGAATAGAGAGTCTAACAGATAATGAATTTAAAATAACTACTATAAGGAAAAAAAATGTGCTACATGCATACAAAACAACAGAGAGAAACAGTAAAATGTGGGGAAACGAAGGAGCAAAGGACATTGTTCATCACATATATTGAAGATGTTAAAAAATATCCAGAAAACTGAGGGTTCAGCTACATGGGTTTTGAGTCTGGGAGGCTCCAATTTCTGCATTTGATCCCCTGGCATTAAATGACTCCCTAAGCACTAGCAACATGAATCTAGTAACACCCAGCACATCTCCAACTCTGAGAAGCACAGTGTCACTGTCTGAACCCTTGAAATCAGCAGCCACTGACTGCCAGCCAAGTAACTTCGGGAGTGGTCAGGGGTCTCTAACTGACTCTCTGCAGAAGGCATCCGGATTATAAAAACTTTAACATTTCAGAGATGATGAATATACAAACACAATGAACCAAATCAAAGCCTCTATGAAAAGCAGAAGCAACATGCTCAGTCATATAGGGGGTAAGAATAAAGAAAATTTGTTAAAAATTCCCATAATGACTAAAATGAAACAGGAGAAAAAAGTAGATTGAGGGCTCAAGAGATAGTACAGTGGATAAGGCATTTGCTTTGCAGGTGGTGGAAAGGAATTTGAGCCCGGATTTGCAATTTCATTTTCATTCATCAATCTAATAGGAGTGATGTTGACATCCAGACTCCATAGCTTCTCAGAGCTACACCTAAGAGAAAACCTGATCTTTTCTTTAGTTTCATCAGTAAATGCTTGAGACTAGAGCTTTCTACTGAGAGTATACCACCTACATGGCAGAGTCTGGCAAGCTACCCATGTTTTATTTGTTATGCCAAAAACTAGTAACAATTATGGACCTCAATTCCATGACCTGAAGAATGGTTTGAGGCTCTTCCCTATCCCTGGAGCAAGGAGATGCCCTTGTTCTACACTTGTTTGCATACAGGACATATGGAGATGTTGCTCGAGGTAATCAATGAACAATTGGAAGGCAGTGATACAGTGAATATGAGTGATTAAAGTATTGCAGGTGTGACCCCCTAACAAAACCAAACCAAACCAACAAAAAAAAGTGATTAAGGTGAAAACAAATGGAGTCCAAGAGCTATTTGAGGCTCCAGAGATTGAACCACAGGAAAATTGCTAGCCTTGTAAGCTACGGTCCTTGAGCACTCCAAGGGTAATCCTTGTGTACCCACTCTCAGAATTTTTCCAAGTGGGCTCAGTGGATCATATATGGTGCTTGAGGCTAACTGGGGTCTGCTGCATGCAATTCTAGTCATCTACCTGCTATACTGTCTCTCTGACCCCCCAAAGTAACACTTTTTGACTTGCTTATAAATCTGGTAATGTGCAGGGGTTACTCCTGGGTCTGCAGTCAAGAACTACTACTGGTTGAGCTCTAAGGAACCTATTGGATGTCAGTGATCAAACACTGTTTGGCAATAAAAAAGTTACCAGCTAAACTATATATAGCTGTAGATACTTTACTATTCTTAAAGATAAACTTTGGCATATTATTTAGCTAAGAATTCCCTGAAAATTATTCAACTCTGAGGGAAAAAACATTCAAACAAATAAAAAGTTAGGGTGCTTACCAAAAATTAAACCACAATTTTAAGAAACATGAGAGAAGTTGTATCATATAAAAATAAAAATAATGTATATATAATGCATGCATACACTTATTTTTTATTTTTTTATTTTTATTTTTACAATTACAAAGATATACAATTAAAAAGTTCATATTTGGGTTTTGGTCATACAGTGTTCCAGCACCCATCCGCCACCAGTGCCCATCTCCCACCACCAACGTCCCCAGTTCCCTCCCCCTCCCCAAGCCCTGCTCCATGGCAGGTTCTTTATTTCTTTCCCTTTCTCTCTCTTTCTCTTTTCCTTCCCATCCAGACTATGGATTACAGAACATACATTAAAGGGTTGTCATGTGTATCTTTTTGCCTCTATTTAATGCTCAGTTCTAGGTTGGCATTAGTACCCTCGACAATTGTTAGCACACTGTTCCATTTTCTGTCTTAACTAACCTCTGACTCCCACACGTTTGTGATAATTTCCACCTTTGACAAGACCTCCTGATATATGTTTCACTTGACCTTGGATATTGGTATCTTAATATGTACATATATATTTAGGTTATGCAGATAAATGCAGTCATTCTGTGTCTGTCTCTCTCCTTCTGGCTAATTTCGCTCCAACATAATCTTCTCCATGTCCATCCATTTATAGGCAAATTTTATAACTTCATCTTTTCTAATAGCTGCATAGTATTCCATTGTGTAGATGTACCAAAGCTTCTTTATCCAGTCATCGATTTTCGGGCACTCTGGTTGCTTCCAGATTCTGGCTATTGTGAATAATGCTGCTATGAACATAAAAGTAGGGATGGTGTTTCCGCTGCGTATTTTTGGTTTCCCAGAGTAGATTCCCAGGAGTGGTATGGCTGGGTCAAATGGGAGTTCAATTTCTAGTCTTTGGAGGAATGTCCATATTGTTTTCCAGAAAGGCTGTACCAGCCGGCATTCCCACCAACAATAGATGAGTGTCCCCTTTTCCCCACATCCACGCCAGCACTTGTTGTTCTTGGTCTTTTGAATATGTGCCAGTCTCTGTGGTGTAAAGTGGTATCTCATTGTTGTTTTGATTTGCATCTCTCTGATGATTAGTGATGGTGAGCATTTTTCATATGTTTTTGGCCATTCAATTTCTTCCTTGCTGAAGTTTCTGTTCATTTCTTCTCCCCATTTTTTGATGGGGTTGTTTGTTTTCTTCTTGTAAAGTTCTACCAGTGCCTGATATATCCTGGATATTAACCCCTTATCAGATGGGTATTGGGTGAATATTCTTTCCCATTCTGTGGACTGCTTTTGTATCTTAGTCACTGTTTCTTTTGAGGTGCAGAAGCTTTTTAGTCTCAGGTAGTCCCATATGTTTATCTTTTCTTCCTAGTTGCTTTGTTATTGATATTTCACCTTTGAAGATGCCTTTAGCTTCAATGTCGTGGAGGGTTTTTCCTATATTTTCTTCAATGTACTTTTATGGATTCAAGTCTGATATTCATATCTCTAATCCATTTTGATCTGATTTTTGTGCATGGTGTTAGACACAGGTCCAAATTCATTTTTTTACATGTCGCTGCCCAGTTTTCCCAAAACCACTTGTTGAAGAGGCTTTCCTTACTCCATTTTGGACTCGTTGCACCTTTATCAAATATTAAATGATCATATGTTTGAGGTTGGGTGTCAGGATACTCAATTCTATTCCATAGGTCCACAGGTCTGTTTTTATTCCAATGCCATGCTGTTTTAATTACTACTGCCTTGTAGTACAGTTTGAAGTTGGGAAAGGTGATGCCTCCCATCTTCTTTTTCCGAGGATTGCTTTAGCTATCCTTGGGGGTTTATTGTTCCATAAAAATTTCAGGAGTATTTGGTCAATTTCTTTGAAGAATGTCATGGGTATCTTTATAGGGACTGCATTGAATCTGTACAGAGCTCTAGGGAGAATTACCATTTTGACAATGTTGATTCTCCCCATCCATGAGCAGGGAATATGTTTCCATTTCCTTGTGTCCTCTTTTATCTCTTGGAGCAGTTTCTTGTAGTTTTCTTTGTACAGGTCCTTTACACACTTGGGTTGGTTGATTCCTAGGTATTTGATTTTCTGTGGCACAATTGTGAATGGAATTGTTTCCTTAATATCCCTTTCTTCTCTTTTGTTATTTGTATATAGGAAAGCCACCGACTTTTGGGTGTTGATTTTGTATCCTGCCACTCTACTATATGCATCTATTGTATCTAGGAGTTTTTTGGTAGAGAGTTTAGGGTTCTCTAGGTATAATATCATGTCATCTGCAAATAATGATAGCTTGATTTCTTCCTTGCCTATCTGGATGCCCTTGATGTTCTTTTCTTCTCTGATTGCTATGGCAAGTACTTCCAGTACTATATTGAATAAAAGGGGTGAGAGTGGGCAACCTTGTCTTGTCCCTGATCTCAGGGGGAAGGCTTTCAACTTTTCCCCATTTAGAATGATGCTCGCTGTGGGCTTTTGGTAGATGGCTGTAACTATCTTGAGGAAAGTCCCTTCAATTCCCATATTCTGGAGGGTTTTATTCATGAACGGGTGCTGGATCTTATCAAATGCTTTCTCTGCGTCTATTGATAGGATCATATGGTTTTTATTTTTTCTTTTATTGATATGATGTATTATGTTGATTGACTTGCGAATGTTGAACCATCATTGCATTCCATGGATGAATCCTACTTGGTCATGATGTATAATCTTCTTGATGAGTCTTTGGATTCTGTTTGCTAGTATTTTGTTGAAGATCTTAGCATCCGTGTTCATCAGGGATATTGGTCTGTAGTTTTCTTTCTTTGTGTTGTCTCTCCCTGCTTTGGGTATCAGGGTGATATGTGCCTCATAGAAGCTGTTTGGGAGTGTTTCTGTTTCTTCTATTTCCTGGAAGAACTTGAAAAGGACTGTCAGTAGGTCCTCCTTAAAGGTTTGGTAGAGTTCACTAGGGAATCCGTCTGGACCTGGGCTTTTGTGTTTGGGGCAGACTTTTTAATTACTGTTTCTATTTCCTCAATGGTGATAGGCTTATTCAGGTATTGGAGGTCTTCTTGTTTCAGCCGTGGGAGGTTATAGGACTTCAGGAATTTATCCATTTCTTCTAGATTCTCATGTTTCACGGCATACAGGCTCTCAAAGTAATCTCTGATGATCTTTTGGATTTCTGTTGTTTCTGTTGTGATGTCACCCTTTTTATTTCTGATTCTGTTTATTTGGGTTTTTTCTTTCCCTGTCCTTACAAGTCTTGCCAATGGTTTGCCAATCTTGTTTATTTTTTCAAAAAACCAGCTCTTGGTTTCATTAATCTTTTGGATTGTCTTTTTGGTTTCCAACTCATTGATTTCCTCTCTAAGTTTTATTATTTCCTTTTTTTCTGCCTGGGTTGGGCTCCTTTTGTTGGTCTTTTCTAATGTCTTCAGCTGTGTAGTCAGGTTTTTTATGTGGGCCCTTTCTTGTTTCCTGATGAATGCCTGCAGAGCTATAAACTTCCCTCTTAACACGGCTTTTGCCGTGTCCCACAAGTTCTTATAGTTGGTATCTTCATTTTCATTTGTTTCCAGAAGTCTTTGGATTTCCTGTTTGATTTCTTCTATGACCCATTTGTTGTTCAGGAGTGAGCTGTTCAGTTTCCAGGTGTTTGCTTTGACTTCCTGTTTCTGTGTATAGTTAACTTCCATTTCCAGTGCATCATGGTCTGAAAAGATAGCTGACACAATTTCTATCTTTTTAATTTTATTGAGGTATGCTTTGTGGCTCAGCATGTGGTCTATCTTGGAGAATGTTCCATGTGCACTAGAGAAAAATCTGTATTCAGCTTTTTTGGCATGAAAAGCCCTGTATATATCCACTAGCTCTCTTTCTTCCATTTCTTCCTTGAGGGCCAATATTTCCTTGGTGAGTTTCAGTTTTGTTGATCTATCCATCGTTCATAGAGCAGTGTTGGAAGTCTCCAACTATTATTGTGCTACTGTTAATGTCTTCTTTGAGGTCTCTTAGCAGTTGTTTTATATATTTTGCTGGCCCCTCGTTGGGTGCATATATGTTTACTAGTGTAATATCTTCCTGGTGTACATACCCTTTAAGTAATAAGAAATGGCCTTCGTTGTCCCTTCTAACCTTTTTCAGCCTGAAGTCTATATTATCTGATACTAATATGGCCACACCAGCCTTTTGGAGGAGTTGGTTGCATGGAGAATGGTCTTCCACCCTTTGATTTTGAGTCTGTGTTTGTTCTGATTATTCAGATGCGTTTCTTGTAGACAGCAGAATGCTGGGTTCAATTTTTTAATCCATTTAGTTACTCTGTGTCTCTTAATTGGTGCATTTAGACCATTGACATTGAAAGAGATTATTGTCATGGCATTTTGTGTCATCTTTCTGTTTG